>JAQFXM010007753.1:0-11500 GCA_034693345.1 Entomobrya multifasciata
AAGTTAAGATATAAGTCGCGCTTTCCTTTTAAGTATCTAAACTATAAATAGTAAACTTTCTTTTATATTGATTTTAAACCTACGACGATAATAAACCAGTAAAACTAAAATTCAATTTCTCTTGTAATTTATTTATGGATGGCAACTGTGTATTTGATTCGCATTTTCGCAAACTCTTGCATGACCAATTTGACTCCCGTCATCTTGGCTAAAGGTTAACTGTCTTAAAAATAATGTAAAATAGATAATAGCAGTTTTCCCCTACAGTACATCTTGAAATGAACTTGGCTAGGCTTGTATTTGGATCTTGGATTCCTGACCAAACGAAAGTGCTTCATTAACTTTGCTAGCCTCCTTCCTTTACCGCAACAACTCAATCAAGATAAAATACTGACAGGAAACAATGTTCACAAACAAGACACAAATTAGGGGTTCTGCCTGAAAAACAGAAAAATCATATAAACAAGAGTGAGCCTCTCAGGAATGTTTGTTTTTCCTTGCCAGGCATTATATTCCATGCAAAATTACTTTGTGTAAAAAGAATCTTGTTCAAAATGCCAACGTAAAAGACTGCTTTAAAAAAATGATACTGACTGATTACCTTAATTACAAAGCACAGGCGCATGAATGAAGTTTTTATTGCAAGTTCTTATAATATTTGCATGCGTAATGAGTAATGATGCATCTACTTAAGAGCATGCAAGGCACTATATGTCGTATAATATTGCACTGCATGCGGCATTATAGTTAGTAAGAATGATTTTTATATGCGCATCAACTCCAGTAGCTCTGTTGAATTTTTTAATCCTCGAAAGTTTAATCTTCCGTGTTGTTCGGTCAATTAGATTTCGTAGTTTTTGGTTAATAGTATCGTAAAGAATCCTCCTGATTAAACTTTTATGGAGTATGCGAATTATCTATGCGAACAAGTTTTGTTTTTAAAAGCTTGTCTGGAGAAGGAATGTGTTTCTAGAAGTCATTTTAAAGATTTATATATTTTGTGTATGTATACATAATTTCTTAAAATGTAATCTCTCTGTTGATAATTGTATTTACTTTTTAATCCGGCGTCGTCTGGTAGAGCCTGTTAAATAAAACTGAAGTACATATAGGCTCATTTTTACAATACAAAAATAACGAATTCGCTTTGAAATATAAAAAAGGAAGCTGCACTGGCAGTAAAACAAAGATTAAAGCAAAAAGTTGATAACCGCATAATCCTGAGATTGACCTTTTATATGATTGTCCATCGAACCCTTGATTGAAAACGAGAATCATGTAGGTATCAAATAGTCATAAAATATATATTGCACCACCGTTAAGTCAAAGGTGTCATGCACCTTTAAACCATTTAAATCCATCCACATCCTAGTTCATTCTAGAAAATCAAATTTGAAAGTCATATTCTACGAGCAATTAATTCAATCATTCAATTAAAAAGCAATACATTTAAAACATAGGTTTTCGATGAATCTGGTGCGGCATATTTTTAATATGCAGTCTGTAGTCCGATTTCTAATTCACTTTGAAATTTTAATGCGTTTTAAAAACTTTTATTACTTTTCATAATACAGTCATACACATATACATATGGGTGAACATTATTGGTTATCAGTTATCATATAAGTATTTGTTTCCAATTAATTTTAAGTGTTGTTTTATTTTATACATGTGCATCTTAATCATAACATAACTTTATTCCAAAACTGCTTAAAATTCATTTAAATCAAAACAAAAGTAACTGTTGACTAGCACGCTCTGCACAGTTGACAACCTTGAAGAGGAGTACATCACAAAAATAAAAGTAACTGTATGACTTGAATATGTTCAGTCAACCAGTATTGGCAATTAAATGTTTTATTTTATTATATTATTTAGCCATTGTAATAGTAATATTTATCATATCAGTGAATAGAGTGCTAGAATAAATCGTTTAGAAATGACAATGAGTGCAAAACAAGGGTTTCATTGTCATCTTCCTCTCTGGTTACGTTACAAGTGGCGTCTTCGTTAGTGAGATGGGTAACAAAACGCCTAAAAGATGTTTGACATTTCTGGCATACTGCGCAAATTATAGTTTTATTGTTTAAAAAGAAATAAACAGCCATTCAAAGTGAGTGATAATAGTTAAAATAACAGTTTGAATTGAATTATTTGTATGCATATCATCACATATTTTGTATCTAATATCATATCATAGATATTCATTTCATAGTCAGTCAGTCGAGCGAGATACCACAAAAGACGCATTGTTATTCATCATAATCAGCGCAACAACGTTTGACCAATAAGCACTAATTAAATTGGCAATTGTTATGTGCACTCTGGTATTTTATCGCATTTTTATAGCTAGACTGGCTAGTTGACTTATTAGCTTTTGTTTGTATGAAAAATATGTTTATGATTTACGTACATATTTTATCAGTTCGTCGACGCCATAATCTGGACTATTTTTCAGTTGTCGTCAGACGACATTACTGACAATGAGAAGATGAGTGCAAATTGCTATAGTCAAAGGTGAAACAAGGTTATTTGTAACAGGCTAGACTAGACAAGAAGATGATTGTTAAATTACGACTTCTCAAAATACCCCGCCCCCAGAATTGCTTCAACTTTCTGTGACAGTCAAACGGCTTGACTTGACATTGCTAATCATTGTCACCTTCTTGAAATCCAGAAAACTCCCCCAATAAATTTATGCCCTTTATATTGCATTTATGTCACACATTCCACCATAAAGTATCCATTATCATGCTAAAATATGTCTTTCAAAACGCTTTCACAGCTTTATAAAAATATTACTTCTAATTTCTGTCTGATGTAATCGAATGATGGGAAGGAGTGAAGTTGGTGTATTATTTGACATGTCCGAAAATCCCTTGAAACTTTTGGTATTGATGTCGAAGAATAATTAAAGACAACCACTTTTTAGATTTACAAAACTTTGGCAAAAAGTTGCCTTTTTATGACTTTGACTGCTAAACAACCTTGAATCAATTAGGGGGATTTGCTGCTACATAATATGCCGCATGGCTATTTTTTAGTGTTGCACAATCCTTAAAAACTTCTAGAAAAAAAGGATGTACTTTGTTACATATCAGTGGACAATGACACTAGTAATAGTAACTTCTTTTCTTAAGTAGTTGCCAAAATTCGAAGAAAAAACTTTTAAGTCAAGGGTATTTAATGCAATAACTTTCTTGCTTTGTTCAACTTTTTAGGAGGAGGGAGGAAAAATCTCGTAATCTTGAAGAAAGACCTTTATTTGTGCTAAATGGATGGACAGCAGACATAACTGGATCAAGATTGAAACATGACAGTTGGTGATGTCATCCTTTTTCATCAACAAAGTAGCAGCCAAAGAGAGGACCAAGATGTTTTGATGAAGATTGCAAATGTACAAGCATACATACAACAACAACTTAAAACTCCAAAGGAATTTTGATGATTAAAACATACATGCAGACATCAACATTTCAAAAAAGTACATGACTCAAAAAATGATTTGTTTAATATAAGAATGCTTTTAAGCATATTTACAAACATGAATATGATAAGCAACTGAAAAAATATAATCCTTGCTCGCAAGCTTATAAGTGATGAGCGCAATGCAAGTTTCTGGTTTTTTGTGAATATTTTGCACGAACCAAATACCATCATCAGACACCACTTAAATCTCGAAAAAGTATGTGAGGAACACACATCATAATATGTAATAAAACCATTAAGGACAAGGACATTTAATATGATTTAATGAAATGTTATGTGAAAATGATAAGATTTCTGCTGGGATATTGAGTTTCTATCATAAATACTGCCACCTCCACCACCACCGCAAAGTGATGAATACGTAGAAGGCTATTGTCTGAGTGAAAATTTAACCTCAGCTATCAAATCTAAAACACGATATTAGCACAAAAAACCTGAAAAGTCCTGCTGAAATTATACAAAAAAATCAGTTCTGGCTGACTGTTGACTGTGAACGTGTTGGTCATCAAAACAAAGTTGCTGCTTACCATTGCTCGACCAACCAACGAGGACGGGTCAAAATATTAGTTTGAAAATACAAATTGTGTTAGAATTTTTGTGTATGACAAACAGTAAAGATGACGATATATGTGTACAAGATTGCCAGTAGTTTCTTTGTTTGAAAGACAGTTATTATAACTCTTTGCTATACATGTATAGAAAAAAATACGAGTGAATTGTATCTTCAAAATAAAATGGCAAAGGGGTGGATATGAAATCCCACAATATGGACATTTTCTTGGGCATGTTACACCGTACACGGAGAACCTAATAAACAACAATAAAATCGTCTGCCTGTGAATACTTTGCTGATTGTATGTTTTTGTGGACGAAAGACGGAAGACATAGTATTATGTAAAAATTATATAGAATCTCTCCCAATCCCAACTTTGGAGACATGCAAATAGTGAGACATTTCAAAATTAGGTGATAACAAAGAACAATTTATGTGATGCTGAATGCAGTTCTCGGATTTTGGACTTTAATTCAAATGACAATCTTATTTGACAAGACAAGACCCTACATAAATGCTCAGTGAGTGCACTGCAATAAATTTGATGTACATGACTGAAAACGGATTCATCGCCGCCTCCAAGTTAAAAGCCCAGATTTACCTTTGCTGTTATCAGTTTTGGTGCACCCAAATGTAAATTGGAAGTAATAAATAAAAATAAAAATGCAACACAATGGATCATTGCCAATGCAGACCAATGCAAGAGAGTGAAGACCATTTGGTCCTATAAAAAATATTACAACTTGTTTCCATTGCATTGCAGAAACGATAGTTAGTTTCTTTTTGGCTTGAGTAATCACCATAATGTAATATCCTGATCATGATGATCAAAACTACGCATCTTGTTGTGCTCAGGTCGTATTGTAATGAAATCCGAGTCGATTTGAAATAAAAGGAGTTTGAAAGGAACGAAAACAAAAAGTTCAGTAAGATAAAAAAGCAAAAGGGACCCTCCCATTATGACCATATAGAGTTGTTCGCACATATTATCATTGTTATTGTTACTGTACATCATCATCATGATGATCATCAATATGTATGCGCTACAATGTACTACCATTAGCTATTATTATTGAGCCTTTTTCAGTTCAGAGAATAGGGATGGATGATAGAGCTGTGCTGAAATCAAGAAGAATATCTTTTTGTCTAAGAAGCGATCATTACGATTTTGCATGAGGGTTGGAAGATTGCAATGCAAGGAAAAATTGATAAATAGGAACGATGACGAGTGAACATTGAACAAAATAGTAATCTATCATGATTTAGTGCTGTTTTGTGCTATTTTCTGCATTTGCATTGAATAAATCTCTCCATCATCAGCTCATCTCTACCTTTATGATAATGCCTACATATTATACACGATCGTATATTTGCCAGTTGTTACTTTTGATGACTTGGCTTATGGGAAATGAAACTGTGAAAATGTAAAACAAAATTGTTTTGATGTACTTAACTTGAAAATATAGATTTACTAGTTAACAGTAACAGTGTTTTGACTAAATAGGTATGTATGCAGAATAATGAGACCATTGCATGCAAAATATATCTTGTGAATCCTTTAATGCTAATGTGAATTTCCTTCTTTTTGCTTTGTTATTAACGATTTGCGACTTTTCAAAAAGAGTGAAATTACATCTCTGCCTATCTGAATATTAAATCTTGATTGCAAAGAAGAAAGAACAAAAAAACTGCTAACAGAATATACACATTTAGAATTTAATGTATTTTACGTGATAAGTTTTGAAACAGGGATTGAAATTCAATTTGTTATCATTTAATAACATTTTATGCGTGTAACTTGTTTAAGGTGCTTTGAACGCATTCAACCCTATTATGTCTGTTATAAAATTGACAACTGAGCCTGCAATGCAGTTTAAGGTGATAATGCAACATAAAACGATGTTATTTTAACTGTGAACTTCTCACATATTTTGTTCCTCCCATCATCATCATCTCATCATACTAACCAACCGCTATTTAGTTTCCTCCTGAAACTTTTTGACAAGATGCTGATGAAAGATCAACATTGAAGACGGCTTCAACCGGGTGGTCACGGCCACTGATGATGATTGTGTAGTAGTTGTTACATGAACACACATACTATAACTACTTGATCAAGATGGAGGAGGAAAGACGACAACCAACAAAGCACGATACGAGATGATGGTGTTATCCCTACTGCTACAGTAGTAATCCCGTTGTACTAGACATTTATGTGCGTTTTTATTACGTGCACCAAGAAAATAACGGAACATTCTTTTTTGGGGGGAACTGGTCTCTTTTGTGTGCAGTACTAATTGTCCTCAGCCCGAAAATGGACAAATCCGGAGAATGTGACTCTGATGGGTCAATCTCATGGGAGGACTTTTTCGGTAAGTATAAAAATACAATTTGTTTATTCTCTGTTCTGGGCAAAGAAAATCCTGTTACTTTTTTATTAGTAAAGAAAATATTCCTTTTAGACTACATAAAAAGGAAATTGTATGTCCTTTTTTTCTTTTGTTATTCTCAATGTCTCTTATCTGATATACTTTCTATATACGAATAAGAACAGTAAAATGTTGGTATACATATAAAAGTAGTGACATGAAATGTTTGTGGCATTGAATTGTCAGTTTGAATGTCTAGCATATAATATTACGCATGCAAGTTGCTTTCATTCAAAAAGAAAATTCTTTGGAGAGTATCTTCCTTTCACTCACTCAGAGTCACTGAAGTTTAAATCTTAAAAGTGTGAAGTAAAAAAAGTATCCACTTTTCCATTTTGTTTTGAGCAATGTTGATGTGCACCCACTGCACTGTTGTTACTTTCCTAGATTAACTTTTCTCGTGCCAAATGCCAAACAAACTTTTCTTAAGGCTGTACAACATCAAGATCTAAAATCAACATCTTTAAAAAGCTCTGGAAATGAAGGAAATCACAGAGAAAAGCCTTCAAGAATTACATCCAACTTTTTTTTGCTTTCTTGAGAAGTGTTTTGTGAATAAACACAATAGAGATGTATGCACAAGCTGCCCATACATTATACTTATGCTTATGCTACTGGTACTGCGTGAGAAGTTGCAATGTCTGCAAAAATGCATCTCTTTGGAATCTCTCTTGAACTGCACTCTTTCCATCATTTTTAACGTTATCAAGGAAAACAGAAATGGTTTTCTTACTTTGTTTGTTTATCCATTTACTCAACGGATACAGAGATCTAAAAATCTTTTTTATTGTGTTTCACTGTCAGCCTCTAAATCTACTATTATTACATCCACATTGCATATCTCAAAGCGAATAGGATTTTGAAATAAATAAGATATATGCATATTTTGAAAAGGAAAGGGTAGAAAGTAAATTATAATAGCCAAATATTTGATTTATGAAAATGTTCATACATAACGCATACATTATGCTGTGTTGGTATTTTGGTGCATTTGATGTATTCTCATTATTACAGAGATTCCGTTTCTGCTGTGGCAAATCACCCGAGTATTTACATGAAAACGAATAGTAAATCGTGTTTATTTTGATGTTATTCATTCACTCCTTTTCTAAGTTCAACGTTGCTTCAGTTCAGTCAAGTCAGGAAAGTGCCAAAAATGCCCTTGCTTGTCTGAGTGTATCTTGACTTGACATACTGCCTACGACAGTAGCAAGAGGATGTAAAGTACATATGAAGAATGAGATGAAAGAGAAAAAAATAGGGGAGAACAGAGATGAGGTAAAGAGTGAAGACGATAATCTTGATGTGATATCACAACACAACACATTCAACGAAAATACAGAGTTCATACTGTTACTAAATAAACCAACTTTACGCAATACATGTTTCCTGCGTCTTTTTCGTGTCTGGTGTTTCCTTCCTTTTCTGTGGGAGTAGGAGGAACAAAAAACTATAAAAAGTTACATAATATGACCATAAGTAGCAAATGCTACAGTTTTATATCAGTGCATAAACGAAAAAGGAAGAAAGACATAAAGTTAAAATGTTAATCTACTTATATATGGAGTTTTCTCCTCTGCCGACAAGGTATACATGAAAATAGAAAAAAACATTGTTTCTCTTTAAAAGACCAGTCAAGTCAAGTCACCAATCTGGTTACTTACTTGAAAAAAAGAAGACAAACCAGAAGGAATACATAAGAATGTTTTAAGACGATGATGCTTTCATTTATGTGAAAACCTCTACATTTCATATCATCAAGATCATACATCTTTCTCAAACACATCCTTCGACTTCCAACCAGGCAGGCTAACCAGACCAGAAGCGAAGACTCGCACGTTATATAATGTATAACGTGGAGAAAAATGGATGTTAAAAGTCGGCGAAGGGTAAGTTTGCTGGTACGTTACTGCACCGAGAAATATCAAGTTTAAGAAGGTTTTTCATCTAATAGCTTTTCATGTGCACCTTTTTCTGTTGTTCTAACAGCCAGTAATAATCCAAGTTTACTCAACCAAATCCGACTTTTATCCCAAAGAAAAGTTGAGTATTTTTATTTAACTGTCACGGCAGTCAGTAAAGTGGCATTTAGCTAGATCACGAGTCTGTTTCCCTCAAGACTTGTGTGGTACTTTTATCATTTTGTACTAACTTTTATTTCTTGAAGAAAGGAAAGCACACATGTTTGTTCAGTTGGTATAATGAAAGAGCTCCCTTGATATTAGTACTTAGGACCGGTCCGGTGTTGTTTAATGGGGATGAAAGGGTTCCTTCAAAAGGACTACCAGATGTAAATTGTCATACTTTGCTTGTTTATTTACATAATCGTGAAATTGAATGAAATCATGAACCAATTGAAAAGGAAATGACATGATTTTCAAAGAAACCGAAAAAATAAAACACGTGCGTTTCCGGTCAATATTTATTTATTTTATGTTCTATTCAATATTTAGCTTGTGAGTCTTCTGAGTTATTTATTTGTAGTACTGCACAAAATGTTCATTCATTTATTGTTAGTACGTGCAACTGCATTTTCTCATATGTTGAAAGAAACATGGAAAGAGAAAAAGTTGGAAGTTTATGTAGACTCACTTTTTATGAATTGGTATAAAATTCGGGGATGTAGGAAAGGGTTGATTGTGGAATTGTGTGTAAAAAGTGCATTTTATTACACTCGATTGTATGTCAATATTACTTCATGAATTGTACAAAAATTGCTTCATTCAGAAAAATGCTTTGCTTGAATGAGATGAACTGAAAGTGTGGGTTTATATATTACACATTGCCTATGGATGATTGAGTTATTTACGATTTCAGAAAAAGAAAGAATAGTCTGACACGGTCCACATCTGCTGCAGTCCAGAGTTCGGATAAAATATGCACTTTCCTTCAAGTATATCATTACTTTTCATACAAAACCCTTTTTCATGCATTTTACTTACACTTACTGAGAGGCAAATAATATTGTGTGTGTTCTACATGTTTGTTGCATTTTGTACTCATTACAAATCCCTCAAAGAGAATGTTTTACTAAAATGGTATACAGTAAAAACAATTTACATTGCAATGCTATACAGATTACAGATGTAATGCGACGA
This sequence comes from Entomobrya multifasciata, assembly GCA_034693345.1. Classification (NCBI taxonomy): domain Eukaryota; kingdom Metazoa; phylum Arthropoda; class Collembola; order Entomobryomorpha; family Entomobryidae; genus Entomobrya; species Entomobrya multifasciata. Next base: position 9,570 of record JAQFXM010007753.1, read on the forward strand.
TGCGAGCTTACACTTCTCAATTTTTCTGATGAGTAGTTACAGTAATGCAATTATATGAAGAGTAAAAAAACTAATACGCATTATGCGTACGTACCGCAATTGCAATGCTTCTACTGAATAAAAACTGTATTTTTATAGCTTCTTTCCTTGTGGGCTAAAATGCAATGATAGAATATTTGCCGAGAGAAAAACTGGAAGCAGTAAAATGTTTCTACCAAACCGATAAAAATTATCTATGACTTTTTCTAGCAAGACCGACGGGAAAGCAATGAAGAGAGTTGCTTATAGAATTTGTTTAGATATTATAGGGCTACGCACGTCACCCACCGCATATTATAGATGTGAATATACCAAATGCCCACCCCATCGTCGAATACTCAACAAAAAAATTGTGAGTGAAAGACACTTTGTTTTGTTGGGTGGGTGCTTTTGCTGTTCATGTGGACAGAATTTTTGCTTTCATTTTTACGTGTTCTGCATCCCAGCCACATGTATTATTCTCTGGATTGTACATTTGTCAGGGATCTCGCTGACAATCTGTTGGTCTTGGTTGAGTGTGTACTTTTATATTATAAGGGTTTTGGCTTTGTTTACTACATACAACATATATCAGAACACAATTGGCTGCAGAAATCATGTTGTATTGGCATTGACATTGAATAAAAGAGAAAATGTTTTTCGTAAGCCAGACATGTGCATTCTGCAATATAAAATCGAGTTATTTTTGTTTGGGGATGAGAAAGTTGGATACAATTGAGTAAATGGTAGAACCACTTTAAAGTATAGAGCGTGTTTTTACTTTTCACTCGCTTCTAAATTCATAGTGGATAATATTTTTTGCCATTTAGTTGCCGACTTCATAGCAAACCAGTATGGTTTGTGCGATACACTACGCACTTGAGTAGAAGAAACCAACTTAAAATTAATGAGCAGTGAGAGCAGTATGTGTGATTATTACTTTTACCCTTACAAAATGAAAAGAAAAGGGTAGAATTCAGCAGAACACAGTACTTACCTATTTCAGTAGAAAAGGGTAGGAAATCGGAAAATGGCTAGGGGGATAACTGGATAGATAGTAAGAGAAATACACATATTTATGACTACTGCGTCTGCTGTGGCACCAATTTTATGAACCTGGAAATGCAGGTTGTAAATTGTAATGATGAAGTAGGTGGGTAATCAAAACGCGTAGGAACGTGCCATTTCTATTTCTATCCACCTACCTTTTACTTTTTATTGATTCATTTTACAGATAACCTTTTGTAACACAAATATACTTTTGACTGAAAGTGGATTCTGACCACGACCTAGAATCATACGACTTGAAAAGTTTATTCATTATGCTAACCTCTGAAAAGCTGCTTATTTTTTTCCGGTACAGTCATATTATTAGATACTCGATAAGAGTATCTCTTGTGTTTGGGGTGGTTGACTGTATCCCGCCGTCCGTCCGGCCGTCCGTCCGTCGCGCCAATATCTCTTAAACAGTTAGGAATTTTTAAATTCTGTTTTTTGCAATGAGTATCAAGGGAACCTAGCTCGCCATTGGCACATAAGGGGTGACCCCTTGAGGGCAAGGTCAAGGGCCCTTTAGCTATAACTCTTGAATGGAAACGAATTTTAAAATTCTGTTTTTTGCAATGAAGTTCTTAGTTCCTCAGGTTACAAATGCCATATTAAGAGGGGCCCTTAAGGTAACCTTAAGGGCCCTTTTAGCTATACTTCTTAAACGGTAACAAATTTTGCAATTCTGTTTTTTGCAATGAAGTTCTGTGAGACTTATGTAATGGTTTGCGTATTAAGAAGGGTCCCTTAAGGGCCCTCCCTCTAATTTCTAAACCGGAAGGAATTTTGAAATTCTGTTTTCGGCAATGAGGTCCTATGGTTCCCAGCTCACGAGTTACATGTACCAAGGGGTACCTTCATTCTTA
>JAQFXM010007754.1:0-11500 GCA_034693345.1 Entomobrya multifasciata
AAGTAGGTTTTGTGCTAATAATAAGCAATAGCAATAACGCCTGGTCAATAACAATTTATAACAGTAATGCTATCTGGGTAAATTATTGAAGTTGAATAAATAATCTAGAATTGGCTTTTGTATGGAATGGCAAAAAAACATCTTCCATCAGCATTTTTGCGATGATGTCTGACCTTCAAAACTTATTGACTGGCTAAAAAATGCAGTGGCTATGTAATATAGGTATGGTATAATGATTGCATGAGAGAAAACTGGGTAATATGGATAATAACCACTTTTAGTGCAGTGGAGACAGGCACATTTCATGATACAACTTAACAAACAAATTAAGAAATTCCAATTTTACATAAAAGGCACTAGGTCATCGATATTTTTTCCAAGTAAAATGTTTTCTTTACTAAAGGCCGCCTACTCTTCCTTTACTTGAGTTGACGTGTGTCCCCTGTCACTTCACATTTCACTCAGCCAAATGCATAAATTAACTTAAAGTTTTTACCTTGCTCACTTTAAATCTCTTTGAAAAAGGGAGACAAGACGTGGGAGACAGTATGCAATTATTTTATACCACACCACACTACAGGCACACCACCACCACAGCTAGCCGTCATGTTCATGTCACGTCACCGCGGTAAACCTTTTTCTGAAGGTGAAAAGGTGATATTTAAAAAGAGAAGGAAAAGCAAAATGTTATGCGAAGTTTTTGATGAAATCCCCGCTCTTTAATTGTACGAAATGTTAATGAAAGAACAACCAGTTTTACATTTACACACGCAACGCAAGACCTTGTGCAATGTGAATGTGAACAACATACATACATACATACGTAGTTCAGTCAGTCAGCCAGGAAAAAAGGTGGAGTCACCCTCAAAACAAAATGTGTCATTCATTCACTCATTCAGTTTATATGGAGGAGGTAGATAGGTAGGTTCTCTCTGTTGATTTCGTTTCTAGTTCAAAAACAAAGTTTGAGCAAAAACTTTAATAACATCACTACTTTGCTTTTACTGAGATCCTGCTGGTGTGACTGAGGATTGTGTACTTGTCGATCTTCCTTGTTCATCCTGTGTGACATGAACATATGCCATATTACAGAATGAGATTCCCTTAATGCAAATCACTCATTTAGAAATTAGAAATTCTGTAAGAAGACAAGTGGGTCGTTTTTTGGTAAAATCTGCCTGCAGAGAATGAAATAGGTAGTTTGAGTTGAGTTGGAAATAGAAAATGAGTATCTATACAAGTTAAAGTTAATCTAGGCAAACAGAAAAAGTTTCTTGTATCTGGGGTGCCTTGTCTCTGTATCTCGGGGAGGAGAAAGCTATACGAATACATAGACAGCGAAACGGTTTTGAATGCAAACAAGATGAGATGAAATTTATAAGACGACTTGTTCTGCAAGGATTTGAAGGAGAAATGAAATGTGATATAAATGACTCGTTTTTTATGGAACGACAGACCAGGTAGCAACCAGAATTCTCTGAGGATTTGATCATGATGATAGTAAAACCCATAGAAAATCAAAATCTATTAAAACGAAATCTAAAACCGGAGAGGTTGCCTGTTTCGTAAAAGAGAAGAAGATTCTATCTTACTGTCTATCTCTCTGGTTGCCTTTCAAATAAACAGAAATTCTGTGGAAAAAACTTTTTTTGTCATTATTTTTGAAAAGTTTCAGGTAGACTGAAAATGTGTGTATGTATGTATATCAGCCATGCATGCATTTTATCAAATCAGATCACTATTAAAACTTGACAAATGGGTATAGTGGCAGGCGAGGCCAGCATAGAAAGTACATAGTTTTCGTTGTATTACCTGGAAAAATGCAATAAATGATTAGTGAGGATTGGAGTGGAATGAGTTTGACTTAATTTGATAGTTTTTTTTATTTTATAAAGAAGTTTTGTAACTGAAAAGCTTCTTGATATGTAAAACGATGTTGCTAACTTTCTCTCGGGAGAGAGATAGGTATATTGTTGTAAAGGAGCACTTTTCAAATGAGAATATAAGTACATGGATAATCCCATTAAAGCATAAGAAACAAAAGTTTTTTTGTAATGTAAAGTCGAAATAGTTTTGAAAGTTGTTAGTACAAAGCGCATTGTTAGAAAAGAAGAGTTAAGTGTATTTTCAACCCTTTTATTTTCGAAGAATTAATGATTTTTTTATTCCTTGCATTATTTCATTCAACCCATATAATCCTCACAAGTCAAAAAGGGTTAGGATGTGATATGGAGTTGGGTGGAAGAAGAATGCACTTTTTAAATATATCCCATCCCACTTCACCACATACGACACATAAACCAGCATAAATTCTGACTGACATTTTTTTGCTATTCAGATTATAATTTCTCTTGTTACTTTTACACCCATAAGTTTAAAAACTTTTTGAAAGTGTAAATCTCGTTTATTTGTTGAGCTTGAGTTGAAAGAAAGATGGAAAGTGTAAAAAAGAAGCAGAAGGAGTGAGGGAACAAACAATAGTGAAAATCCTAAGAAAGGGGAAATTTGTGTAGGAAAAAGATGTTAAAAAGAATAATAGCATTTTTACGACTCTCACTACACAACTCAAAGTAAAGTTATCATGATCTCCTTATTTTCTGTGTGTGTAAGTTAAGTTAAGTAGGGGTGTACCATAAGCCATATACGGCGACCTTTCTTACTTTCATGTTTCAAATAAAATTAACATAGTTATTAGGCATTGGAGAGAAGAGGGGAAGCAAAAAAAGAAATCTGAGAAAGTAGAAAATAAGCTTTTTAACCTTAAACCTTGCAAGGTTGCAAGCTGGTGATTTTTTGGTTTATTACATGTTTTGTAGATGTCAAGGTGGTTATTTTGAGGTATGATTATAATTTTAGTAAAAGATGCATGCCACATAATTTGTATTAAGGTCTGGATTCGATTTTTTTAGAACAGATCCAGATTCCTTTGTTGAACTTGAGTAGTTGGGCTAATCGAAGACAAATTTGCGGTTTAAATAGGTAACGTAATGAATTCATACTTGTATGCGTATGTATCAAAATATACAGATGCTATAAACTTGAAGCAAGTGTTTAATGGTTATCTCCGCTGCTAAACTCTAGAATGGACACGTGTCAGAATGTCTAAAAATATAATCCTCTTTTTCCATGCTGGTGACACACAGTGACATTTCATTTCGAATACTGCTATGCGTAAGTTTTCAAGACGTATGTGTGTAAGTATGGCACTTACTCTACATTATACCATACTATACTGTAGTTGAATGCGTAAATGTTTGCATTAAAAGGATAAAAAAATGAAATAGTCAACTCGCTGACTGGACGACAAGTACAATGACCACTACTTTAATTTTCATTGACAGTGAAGAAGAGTCTGTAATCCGGTGGCAGCCTATAAACAAACGCACCATGATAAATATGTGCATATACACGCACTACACGGAACAAATTGTGGCTTTGGTACGGATACTTTCTCTCATTTTTACTACGGATTTTCTCTTGTCTTTCCAGTCACTCAAGGCAGTCAACACGACGCACAGCTTCACGGCTGGACTGGACATACCCAATTCTCTAGTAAAACTGATAACGTCCTTTGGGATTTTTTATACGCTTCCTGTACAAAAGACTCAACGCACATTTTTATGCACTACTCTTTTGAGATATTTACTAGCCATGTACAGCCATCGTTTTTTGGTTAAAAAACAGTAGGGTTTTTTAGGCAAAATACAAAAGTAAACAGGGATAACATTTATTTTAGAATTCCTGTTTTTTACGTTGTGATAGTCGTCTTGACTGACTAACAGGGTTTTTGGCTATTGTCCCGTTTAACAGAACAGAACCCTTTGGGCCCCAAAAAAGCAATGCAATCAACAAGAAAGGGTTCTTAATATACAAAATACACGCGAAAAAGGCAAAGTAGAGGCCGGTGGCCAGGCCACTAAAAAAGAGATAGCAGTAAAGGCATTTCCATTACTTTGTATAAAGCATAAATAACTCCTTGGAGGCAGCGGGTGACTTACTTTTTTGTCTTAACGATATTGTCTTGTGTACTTTGTATATAGTGTCCCTGCTCTATGTTGTGGTGGAGCAATGTCCTGTTCACAGTCCGCAGCTTAATATTGTACGATTCAGTAGTAAGCATAGAGTTGTGAATGGATATAGTATACCTGATGATATAAATGGGGCTGGATGTAATTTATAAACGAAATAGCAATGGGATTGCACACATTTTATTTTCAATGTATCCTTTTTCTTCTGGGACGTCAAGTGAAAGTACAACAAGGACAATTTAGTTTTGTTACCTTGTCCTTTGCGTGGCGAAAAAGAGTTGGAAAGGAATAAACTTAGACAAGAAAGAGTGGTAGCAGATGTGTGCGTGCACTTTTCGTGAGAAATTTAGTTGACAAAAACAAACTGGTTACGGTTTGTTGTCTTTGTCTTGCTAAATAATTTAATCCGTTTATGTTGGCAGAAACGATATCTGTAGGTTGTAAAAGAGAGTGCAAATTTAGCATTTTGCTAAAATGGTGATACTTAACAAAATACTGCTTAATTTTTAGTTTTAAATAACAAACATAAAGAAGGTAAAAGTATCTGTAATAAAAATTAAAAGGATTTGTGCGGATTGGAAGCATTTGGTTGTAATGAGTTTGTATACTGAGTAAGAGTTCCTTGTTTGGATTTAGTCGGGTGAAAAACAAAGAAGGTAAAATTGCTACTTATTTATAATGATAAGAATAAGGATACTTACAACTAATGGAGTATCAACTAGACTTTAGTTAAGTTTTAAAGTAATCTTGATATAAGCTTTGAAACAAGTTGTATACTTTTTAATTTTTGCGGTGGTCAAGCAATTAAACCGATAGTTTCCAACCTTCTAACTCTTTACTTGTATTGGCATTTTCAGTAAGAAGATAACAAGCTAAAAACCAAGAAATAGGATAACAGCTACTCTTAAATTTCTCTTTTTTGTCTTAAAATGTCTGATTTGCTGTTACTCAGCAAAGTAAATTGTACATTCTTTCTTGTCTCTGGCACTTTTGTTGTTTTATTTTTAGCTTTTAAAAGATATCAGGTATCATGTGCATCCAACTTTAGCTTCCTGTCTGATGTCTGGATTACTTTGAAAGTGCAGACGAGCCCCTTGTCTTAACTTTGGCTTGGGTTCCAACACAAAAAAGCAAACATGTTAAATTATTGTGGTTTGGTTTGGCTTGGTCTTTGCCTTTTCTTTTTTTGCTGCTCCTTCCCATATACTAAATTCCCTATTGTTCTTTATAGCAATCAAGAAGAGATGATAACTTATACAAAGTCCAACATTCAGCAAAAGAGTTAAATTCCAAAGATCCTTTTAAAGATCACAAAATTCCGGTTAGAAATCCAAGTGGGGAAAAATACCAAAAACGCACACACATTTTCTTCTTTATTTCTTCCCCTGAAAAAAGTAATTGCAATGTAGCATCAGCATCCATCCAATCCAGCAAACTTCTTATTTTTTAGCCTTGTTAATTTACTTACATTTTACATTTTAACAACAACACAACAACAAGCTATAGGAGAGGAGAAACACAGGAAAAAACCAAAAACAACAAAAAATTCGTTTTCTATTTTGACTCCTTCTATTTCAACTCAGCATCATATTGTTCTTCTTCATTTTCTATGTATCTTACATTTCCCCATGATGATACTCTTGTTTGTAGAAATGTTTCCTTTCTTTCTTTACTTCACTTTCTCTCTCTCTCTCTTCAAATTATTTACGCTTCCCAAGGGAAACAGGAAATTAAAGGAGGCGAGTGAGGAGCCAAAGCCATGTCAGAGTGAAATAAGTCACTAAAAAGCTACTCACACCAAAACAAGAAACCTAAGAAGTACAACAATAGCCGAAAACCCAAGTCATCAGTTTGGAATACCATAACAAGCAACAATGAAAAACAAGAGTGGTACGATATAACTCTCAGAATACCTATTTATGAATACACAATACACACGTGCGCCCTTGTGAGTTGCGTGTCTACTTGTATTTGTATCTATTCATAAAATCCGAATTTTGAATTCGAAGAAATAAAGATTTTACACATTTTTCTTCTTGGTAGTAATCCTGATTATCACACACGTGGATTTATACAAATAAATATACAACAAATATATGTGAAGCCTAATGCAAGATTTCAATATATTTTTTCAGCTTAAAAACATGAAATTCGGTTCGGAGAAAACTGATTTTCTTTTTTCCTATTTCAAGGTTTTTTTGTTACGAAAAAATAAATGATGCCAAAATTAAAAGAGTTTTCTCTTCGTCTTCCTTCTTTCAGCTTAAAATAGACATTGAAAAAGTGAACGACGACACACAACTGAACTTTTCTTTCTTGAAAAGATGTTATCTTTTGTACTTAAATATACAAAAAACTGCATTCTATTATGCTTATATACCTTGTCACTACAGTGTTACGGAACGAAATAAGAGAAAGTGAGCGAATGGATGCCATCTGATATGCAAATTGGTGCAATGCAGCCGGATGGAAGTGTAATGCATTGTAACAGCAGCCCATTTAAATAAATGACTTTTTTAGACTGAAGAGAAAAGTGTGCATCTTCTTTCCTTTTTTAAAAGAAAAGTCTCCTTTTGATTATTAGGCCATCTTAAATGCACACGCAGCTCAGCAATCTTGTACAATGTATCTCATGAGAAGCACTAACATTCACTCTGACTATCTTTCTACTTCTCTTTAAAAACAACCTTTTGCCTTTTTGCCAAATTACCTATGTAAGTAGTAAAGACATGCATAGTCGAGATTAGATAACGCACAAAAAAGTATATTTACATATATACTTTGTAAAATGCTTTGTCTTTGACAATGAGAATATTGCATCTTTTATGGCTACATTGAGTATGCGACAGTCTGGGGAAAATTACTGGTCTGTTCTTCAGGAGACAATGTATTCTTAATTGAGTTTGACTGGTGGACAATGTGGAACGCAGACTATAGCTTTAATGTTTTTGTTCTTTCTACCCAAAATAGTAAACCAACCATGCATGTGTTCTCAGTGCCCACTACTCATTCAAAATTCTATGTTTTTCCTTCATTTTTTACATTTCATGGTTTGTTCAGTGTGCACAACCGATTTTTTTGTAACAGAACACAGAACAGAACCTTTTTAAAATATTCAACGAAGGAAAATCAAACATGAAAAGAGCAGAGTTTATGGATGTTGAGTAGGTATATAAAAATAAACTTTAGTACAAAAGATTATACGTATGTTTATGGCAGTCAGTCTATTAAATGTCGATGGTCATGTCCGTCGGTCGGTCACCTCTCTTGCCTCCATCCACCTCCATTCCACCTACTCTCTCACATTACAATATAAATTTATACAATATCTTCCCTTTGCAAACGAACGATACTACATTAATCGAGTTTTGTGCTCACCCGCTCGCATGGCATGAATTCTCTCTTTTTTTTAAAAGCTTATACATTTTTTACTTTCGCCCGTTTTTTATATTTTTTTCTAGGGTCCATACCGAATTTAGTTTTGGCGGTGGTGGTGGCGGCGGAGGTCTTGTGTCCTCTGCAAAAAATCTTCTGCATTACGGTAGTATCACCGACAGTATTACATTTTTTATTTAAAGACGACAGCAGTAGAATTACAGCACGGCAAAGTAACCAAAGTCTACATAGAGAATACACACAGTGATGCGTGAGTTTTTATGCAGGAAACACGTGAGGTGCACACAAATGTCACCTCATTCTATATTGCGGCGGTGGGTGGAGGTAGAAAAAGGAACTTATGTATATAACGTACTGTTGACTTAACTGTGATGTGATACGACGGTACATAATATCCAGCAAAAGTAGGTAGTTGGATGGATACCCTTTTTTATGCCATTGCTATTTTTCTTCTTTTTTATTACCGTTTTTTTCTGTCTCCAGAAGAAAAAATGTCCTTTTACCTTTTTTCTTCTTTTGTGGAAGATGTTGATGGTAGGGGCATATTGAAATGCATTATTGGATTTTCTCTTTGGAAAGAAATGCATTTTGGCATATCACGTTCACATTTAAATATGAAGGGAAGAAATAGCTCTGTAGTCTTTTATCATTCATCTAATTTTCTATCTAAGATGAAACGGGAAAAAAATATTTCTCTGCAGCTTGTTCGTGATTTCAGAATCTTCTGCATTTCATCTCATACTTCACGTACAACGAAACATCGAGAAAAATAAGACTACTCGGATTCCAAAATCTGTCTGTCTGCGCAATGCATTTGAAAAATCTGAATAAATATTCTATTTACTGATCTGATAATACAGGAAATACATATCTTGGCATATTGCTATATACTCTTTACTGATATTAAGCCTTTTATTCCATTTCCATACAGTCTGTTTCTCTTGTTCCTTTGCCTTCTAATCACAATCATTTTCATACAACCACACGTATCCCGTATTCTAAAGTAAGAGTAGCTCTAGTCCTTTATAGCTAGTTTGGGTACTTTGCTTTTCAACAAATATCAATCTGACAGAGGCAGAGAAGCGTGAAGGATTTTTAATGGAATATTGGTTGCATTTTCTGACGGGCCGAGACGGGAGAAAGAGATGAATAATGGGAAATTAGCATAGTATCCACGTATTTAAGTATGCATGCATGCATTCATGCACGTTATATACAGAAGAGTGAAAAGAATAAAGATTTCACTCACAATTAGAATGCATATCATATCGTATCAAAATGCAAGGAGATTATATTGGATTGTGAATTCCTGACAAAATGCATTGTTTTGTGCTTCATATATTACATAATATGTAATTTATTTGACCATGAGCAATTACATAAGCTTGAAAATTATATGAATAGAATAGTATAATTTTTGCATTGAACGACCACCAAGCGTATAGAGGGTCTTTTCTGTGTACACTGTTCCACATAACAATAGTACTTATCGAAGCCCGTGGTAACCAACAATGAAAAGTCGACTCTAGCGAAGCAATGATATGAAGTTAGTAATGATCCCAAACCAAACAAGTTCACCGCGCTCGAAAACGGTTGATGCTTTCAAAATGGTCTCTGAACAAAGTTGTCGATTTGGACAAATACGCATTCTGCTACACTCGGAAAATTTTAGATTTAATTGTCTTTGTACGATTTTCTCACTAAATTTTCACAAAAATGCGTCTTACATCAAAATTATGCAATATTTGGGGAAATGAATACCATACTTAAATCAAGTACGCTTAATATCCCAACCCTACATAATTTCAAACTTATAGCCAAACAGCAAGTATAACGAATTGTTTTACTATAAGTGTAATACATCCTTCCTTAACATGCATACTTGGGAGATTTACTTCTTTCAACCTCATCGTTATAGTAGTGGGCTTGCAGTTTCCAAGTGCAACATATTTTCGTGACATACTTACATATTCTTCATTTAACTATTTTACACATTCAACTGCATTACATCGATACAAGATTTTCTGCGTTACAACAACCATGCATAATTCGACTGTTAATCTTCCTTTAATCTTTCTGAAATACGTAATCAATAAGTAGTAAGTTAGTACTTCTTATTGATTATGTATTTCATTTCTGTCTGTATGTATATATCTGTCGGTGTGTAAACGCTTTACTTCAAAAATAACAATTTACGAATTTTATTCCACTACACCACGAAAAAGTCTAAAATAAAAATTCAAGCCAACAAGTTTGACATCACATTGAACTACAAACCTGGACTGAAAAGCATAAAATAAGGGTGGGATGTTCCGAGGTGTAAAGTCTTTTTTTAAATCAGGTAATTTTTTCACAGATAATTTTCAAAGTTATCCTACATGGATTATCCTAATTGATAGCTTCCGTTTAAATTATTCCCTTTATATTTTAAATAACTTTGCCCGAATTTCCGTAAATGGAAACCATTCCACTCAAATCCAACAAAATAGTTCCTGCCGTATCCACTATTGCAAGTGCAAGTTACCACTACTGTAACAGAATAATCAAATACTTTGGGAACCCAATAACGAAATTTTTACCATGGCATTTTTTGCTTGGGACAAAAATGTTTAGTGCTGAACTTTATCAAATGTAATTGTTTTCAATTAACTGGTTAATGTTTAACAAGCAAGCTTCAAAAGTATTGTATAATTGTGCTAACCAGAAGAACAAAGAGACGAAACCGCTGTACTGGAAGTAGCTGTGAGCGAGCTGTCATTTGAGCGAATATATATGTGGAAAATATTCTAAGAAAATAATATTCTAAATGTAAAAAGGGAAATAATTACAATAAATAAATAATATTATTTTTTGTGAGCCATGGAAATTTAAATCAGAGTGCGCCTTGGGTTTAATCTGGATGATAAAAACCCATTCGAGTAATTTCGTATGCTCAGGTAGACTCCCGGTATCATGGTCACCGGTGACCATGCCAGCTATGGTTAAAACAAAAAATAATTTTGTTCAAATTTATTTGAGAGCCAGTTTACGGAGCAGAGATAAAAAGCGCTAAAATACAAGGTCAGCTGTTCGGATGTTTCGATTTGTTAAAGTTGAGTTGATGTTACGTTGGGTTAGGTGCTTTGCGAAGGAAAACATGTGGGAAGCGCCACCTCTTCAATTTAATAGTCTTTCTTGAAAGTAAAGTAATTAAAAAGGAAATCAACAAATTGAAAATTAATTGTGAAACAGTTAACTATTAAAAATAAATTGTGTTCAGTTTAACTGTAAAACAGCTGGTTTTCGGTTTGTAGGGAAAATGTTAGCAGGAGAAATATCCGAGTGAACAAATTGATTGTTTACTTAAATTGTTGTGGATTCATTCAAGTTTGGTAAGTTAATAAATAATTAAAAGTGAATAATCATCTTGTAAACTTTAAATTTTAACTTGTGGGTTTTTTTATGGGGATATTTTAGAGAGATGAGTGGGGGTGTTGTTGTGAAGGAGGAGGAGGTGACTAGTGAGGTGGATCAAGAGGAGGGTGCCAACAGAAGAAGACGAAGTGAATTAAATAGAGACCGAAAAAGGAAGAAGCGGGAGGAGATGGATGAGGAGGAGGCGAAGAGGAGAAGAAAAGTGCTTGGTGAGCGGGAACGACAAAAGATGGAGAGGATGAGGAGGATAGCTGCTCGGGAGGAGGTGAAGAGGAGAAAGAATTATTTTGAGGAGCAGGCGAGATTGGTAAGGTTGACGGAGGAGGAGAGTGAGGAGCGGATGACACGATATAATCAGATGCAGAGGGAGAGGGTCAAGAATTTGGATGAGGAGAAAAGGAGGAGGCATGAGGACAATTTGAGGAAGGCTTGTAAGAGGTGGCAGGAGAGGTTGAAGGAGAAGGATCCGGAGGAGTGGAGGAGGAGATTTGGGAAGGAGGCGAATGAGAGGAAGAGGAAATACTATGAGGGGCGGGATGAGGATTGGAAGAGGAGGCGACTGAATAAAATGAAAATGTATGAGCGGAAGAGGAGACTGAGGAGGGAGTTGGAGGTGAGGGGGCATTTGGGGGAGGAGGAGATTCAGAGGAGGGTGATGGAGT
>JAQFXM010007755.1:0-11498 GCA_034693345.1 Entomobrya multifasciata
TCTTGCTTAAAATTATGTTTTGTTCCAAAGAAGTCACTACTCCTTATTGAGTGACCTTGACTCCCATGAGATTCCTGCGATTCGATTCGTTGAATAATTTTTACCGATATTGATAATTTTTGCGAGTATGGCGGGTAGTCAGAATTTAGAATTCATTCTGTTATTTTCATTGATGTGGTATTCAGCACAGTCATCTCCATGATCCAGCGCCAGACTTAGTGGCTCCTACATAATAGGTACGCTTTCCATTGTATCCTCGAACAATTGACAGTTATCATATTCATTTGGGTGTTCCAAGGGCGCTGAATATTTCCAAACTGAAGATTGGTCTGGTAAATTGGTTTCCAGGCTGCCTTGATCGTGAACAATGAAAGGGTATCCAAATAAGGCAAAATCACTGGTTCAAATATTACAAAATGTTGCCAATTAGATAAACGCCGTTGACGTAAGGAGTCCGTGTGCCAGGTAAAAAGAGAATTTCTTAAAGGATGTCAAAATTTGAGCCCATATGCATAGGAGTGGTCAGACAGACAGACAAATCGTATAACGTTTCTTTCTTTAGATACAAACTTTGTATATAGAGAAAAACGTGCCAATAACATATGCTAAAATAAATCTTAGATCTATCCTAACGTGTTCTTAGATTTCGTATTGGAAATACACAGGAATTTGTGATAATACTCGTTTAAAAAAGTTCAATCAAGAAATAACTGGAAGTGGTTAAATTCTGAAAAGTAACTACCGAAAGTTTTATATAAAACGACAAAAATGATGAAAGTGCGCAAAATGCTCAAATGCATGACTTTTTGACGCCATTGAAAATAAATATTTTTCAAACTGACATTTTAAATTCATGTGGCGGGAAAATTGGTTAAATTGGCTAACTAAATATTATGTTATAAATTAGATGCAATTGTTTTTTAATTGTAAAATTAAAGTGAACAGTTATTAATATTTTGTGCCTAATTAACTGTTTATTAAAATTGTTTTGTAAAAACATATAAAAATATAAATATTATTTGTTAAATATATCATTACTAATGGCCTAATAATTTCTGATGCCTATCCATATGCATTTCGATCCTCAATTATCCTTTGCTTATCCAGAATTATTTTTCCACAATAAGGCCATGTATAAGGAAAACTCTTTTTCTCTCTAATTTTTAAATGGTCCATTTCATAGTGGTTTAAAATGTACTGATTCAAAACAGATGGTTTTGAAAACGTCGATTTTTAACATAGCCATTTTTCTCTGATTGGGTCATGTCTAAAATTGTATTTCTTGTCATTTAATTCAACACAGTAATCTTCCTTATTTCCCGGCTTCAAATTAAATGTTCCTGTACTATTGGTTCGCTTTCCAAATTTTCCACAGGATCTTTCACTAGTACATAGTTATCCAAGCTGGTTAGATCCCGGAAAGTGATAGGATATCCAAATCCAGCGAAATCAGCTAAAACAATTCAAAACGTTCACTTAAATATTTAATTAATATTTATGTGAGCTTTAATATTTGTTTGCTGACTACTTATTTAGTTGACTTACGTTTTTGGACTAATTTCCTACATTGATTAGACCAGTTAAGATAGGAATATTGACAAATGTATGGATAGGTTGTGATTTTATTTAAGTTTTCACAGTTGTTTCTGGAAATCCCATAACGACTCAAGTTTGTGTAGTACTTCTCTGTGTGTACACTACACTCCACTTCATCCCCATCCCTCCATTGTTTTTCTTTTTTATTCTTCATTTCACAAACTGTAGTTTTTGAAATCCGATCCCTCCAAAGCCCCCTCCACATATATCTATGATTCTCCCTTTGATATGATTTAAGAGTTATCTACTCAAACGAATTACCTTTGTTTTGATACTAACTTTGTGTACGGAGAAAAACGTGTAAAGATTTTGAATAAAAAACCTTAGATCTATCCTGACGTGTTTTTAGATTTTGTATTGGAAATACACAGGAATTTACGGCGCCAGTCGTTTAAAAAAGTCCAATCAAGTAACATACAGAAGTATTACACCAAGAAATTTTATCACATTAAACACAACTTCATATTACATTAAGCTGGATCAATATTATACCAACCATATTTGGAACGCAAATAATTAACATGTTTCCAGGCATTTTAAGCTTTCAAAGTAGCCAATAAATATTAAATTACATTTTGTAAAAACAACCATTTGCTCTTTAATATATTCATTTAGTTTTGGTTTTATGTGTTTGCTTATGATTATACTACGTCGAACAAACGAATATCTAGCAAGGGTTTCCCGGCTACGCCATGACCTATTTTTATCATTACAACAACAACATATTATTTAAAACATGTTTTTACTGCATGGGTTGTTTTCTGTTTTGGCCATTGCCAGTATTTGAACTTCGGACAAACAAACTACAGGAAGATTTTCTAAGCATTGTAATTTATTGGATAAAGACTCAAAGACTTGTAGTTGCAAATATCATCGAAAGCAAACATCAAAAAAATTTCCCTAATTTCGCCATAAATATTGGTTTTTGTAAGACAATAAATTACTGCTTAAGACTATTCATATGCCACTGCTACCAAACAGATTATGAAACTAGACTATATTTGAGAAACACTAAAACACTAGTAATTAAATATTGACAATAACGTTGTTTTGAACGTTGATAACGTTCAAAACAACGTTATTGTCAATATTTGTGTGCATGGAATAACATAACTTGCACATTATACTGGTCATATTCATTTTGATTTTGACATAAAATATAGGAAAGGTAAAATAAGTGTCAGGTACTAAGATGTTGAATAGGACCCATTATTAACTTGCAATTATGTTTTTTATTTTGTTAGTTATTCTGTTGAAAGACAATTTCACGTTTGGTAAACCCGTGATATCAAAAAAGCATTACACAGATAAACGACTCGATATAATAAATGCGTTCTCAACCTGTAATATACGTGTCAACAATTTCAGAGGAGCCAATATCGACTTTGAGGTGGTTAAAAGCCCTATTATTCTTCTTCGCTACTTGTCGTATTGTCAAAATCATCGTTTGTATCCATTTGAATTTGGGTTAACATATTCATCTTTAAAGAAATACAACTCATCAAGCTGTCTTAGTTCATGGAAGGGTGACGTCATATTACCACCAGACCAAGTGGCTAATAATTATGTTGTACAAACGTTCGCAGAGTCATTTCAACTAACAAGTAAAAACAAAGCTTGTGATGCGAATGTTTTCCTTGAGCCACCGACAAGGCGCCATTCTCCACAGATGTACTCAACACATTGGTTCTGGGACGGTGTGTTTAAAACTCCCGTTTTCATACACTTGCGCACAACATTGAAAGATCAGGAATGGAAGTGGAACTTTTTAAATACAGTTCCAGTTATCTCACTACTTATCTGTAACTCAGCTGCAGACTCGATTTGTGGGAACGAAAATGATGTCAAAAAATGGATTACCGGGGTTATTTATGATTATTATATATTTCAAAGACTATCAATGAATGTAATTATCTGGGAATACCAATCCTTCACATTAAAAACACTGTGCCCATATTGTGATCCTTGTGATTCATTTAAACTAATCACAATTAGCACAAATTCGATTCCGAACTTCAGGAATAAATTACAAAATATATTACACAAAATCAAACAGATTAGTCCTGATCCTACATTCTTCAAAGTTTTGCTAATCTATCTAAGCATGCAGCTCAAAGTTTATTCTTATTTTTTTGAAGACAATTTAAGCCAACAAGCTGTTCTAGATAACATCAAGATGTTTTCTATAGCAAAAGAACCCGAGTATCTGTATTACTTAGCTGACATGCACTTAACTTCATCACTTTTACCAAAGCCTGCAAATATTACATTCTCTGACCAAATAGACAATTCTAGATTTGAGTGGGAAAAAGTGATTGTAGATTCTTGTAGCTCGACAAAACGTATTGACTCTCATCCAATGTTTCGTCCACTTGTTGAGCGACAAAGTACACAATACCGAAATCAGTTTCAGGACAGTCGATTTGTTACATATGTTTTTCAAATACAGTTTGTTAGCTGTCACTTGAAACAAATGCATTGGACAAATCAGTTGTTAGAGTTCATTTCTCCTTTCGATATTTCAACTTGGTTCTTAATTTTGACAGTGTGCTTCGCCATCTCTTGGATTGTTAAATTATCTAGGGAGCCAAACAGCAAACACAAAACTACAAGTTTATACGACATAAACTGTTTTATGCTTTTATCTATTTTAGACCAATCCGCCAGTACATTCAACATTAATTGGAAAACTGCAAAAATATCACTTCTCGTTTGTATCTTCTTTGTTCCAATTAGCTGGTTATATCTAAGCACACTTTACAAGGGAGATAACATCACCAGCTTAACAGCAGAACTCCCGTCAATAAAATTCGACACCTTCGAAAAGCTTGAAGAATATCAGTTTACCACTTTCACTCGAAGGTTGAACCTGGAAAAAAGCTCCAACGCAGAATTGTATAACATTAGTGAACTTCGTAAGCTGCATAAAAAGTACGGCACAGTAAACACTCATGAAACGCTTCCTGTTGTTTCGGAAGTATGGTATGAGTTAATGAACGGGATAAATTATTATGATACATCGAACAATAGTTTAATTTTTTTGAAACAAGAAATATCCAAGCAAATGTGGAAATACATCAACCACTCTGCAATGTTACCTGACTATGGACAGGGATTTTGGGAAAATACTTCTACAATTCTTAAAAATCACATGAACAAATGCAACAAATCTGCAATTATATTAAGAAGGCAAGACGCCATTAAACTTCACGCAATTCAAAAGATGATGGGCAAACCTAGCTTTCTTGGCAAAGATGAAATCCTTAAAAGGTTTTGGGGGTATCAGTTTAGCGGATATTTTCCCTCCAATATAATTTTTCGAGTAAGATATCTGTTTGAGGCTGGTTTATTTCAGTGGTGGCAAAACTACTTTGACTACGCGTTTTTTTTAAAGCTAAACGTTCACAGTGATAAGATAATACCTACAAATATTCGAAACGCGACATCCAAAATTGATGGCGGGAAAGCTGCAGTAGCTATTTTGACGTTAATACCCGGCGTCGGTTTTCTTTTGTCGTTAGCGGTATTCATTTTTGTGGAAAAAATTTCACGCATTGACATTGGAACACTTTACAAAACAGTTATAAATTTTATGGAAAAGAAAAGCTTGGCGAGGCATTTGATTAGGACTCATGGGTTATCTAAGAAGAAGACTGATGAGAAGGTGGAGGGGGAGGAGGAGATGAGGGAAGGCGCTGGGGAAGGTGAGGGGGAAGACGAGGGTGAAAGTGACGTGGAGGAGATTGTTGAAGATGATGAGGAGTGTGAAGAGGTGGATGTAATTGCTTCAGTTTAATTTTAAGATAATAAATATTCTGTTGTAAATGAAATTGCAATTGTTTTATTCATTGTGAAATTAAAGTAGGAAAATAATCTATATTTTTTGGGGAATTAATTTAATTAACTGCTTAATAAACTGTTTTGTAAAATATGTACAAAATGTATTTAATTGTTTAATAATTCTTTACTAATGGCCTAATAATTTTCTGATGCATATCCATATGAATTTCGAAAGTTTGCTTATCCTCAATTATTTTACCACATGCAAGTCAATCACATTAAAAAAAAATTCGCTCCAATTTTTAAATTGTCCATTTCATAATGGTTTCAAATGTACTGTTTGGAAACAAATTGTCTCGAACAGCTTGGATGATCCATATGATCCAGATGATCCAAAGATAACTATATTTATGTGACTGGATCTTGTCTAAAATTGTATTTCTTGTCACTTAATTCAACACGGTAATCCTTATTATTTCCCGGTTCCAAACTTAGTGGTTACTTAACAATTAGTTTGCTTTCCAAATTTTCCAAAGGAACTTAACATTGTTAATATTGGCCTAGTAATTTGGTATTCAACCAGTCTAGACAATGAAAGGATATCCAAATGCAGTGGAATCATCTGTAAAAAAAATTGCAAAAGTTTTCATTTTAATTGGATAAGTATTTAATAACCCGTAGTAAAACTGTTAAATAAGATACTCTGTAATAATTTGTTACAATAAAGGGAACTAATGTTCTATCTAAAATTGAACATCAGACTCAAATTCTGCACCTCAAAGTACATATGTAATTTCAGTTTTCAAACTGTTCATTTGTACGAGTTGGGGTCGAACCCGTTAAAAGGGGCGGGACAAGGTCAAACTTGGTACCCTATGTAGAAGCGTGGTACCGTAGAAGCCTCAACGTATTTCAATGAAATTTGGTATACACATTTATATAGACCCGAGGGTAATACTTATTGATTTTGGGTCAAATCAGTTGACCCAGGTCAAAGTAAGTTCAAAGATCAACTAATTTTAACATGACATTATGGGCTCAAATTTGCTGGGTAGGTAGCTCAAGTATAGAAACATATTTTGCAAAATTTCAGTTTACCTGCCCTAACCCTTTCGCCCCCAGAGAATTTAGAGGTCAAACTTTTGCCTAATGATTACATGTTGTACATTTCGAGGTAAGGACGTCAAAATAATTTTCCAGCCAACCAACATCCGATTTTTTTTCTTGCGACCTACGTGACTTTTTTATATCGATTTATCGGTTTATTTATGAAAGCTTTAATATGTTTCGCTATTGATTTGGTTGACTTACGATTTCGAACAAATTTTCTACATTATTATAAAAATTGTTGGAATTTTTTGGATATTCTGGGTTGTTATTTAAGTCGTCTAACAGTTGATTCTGGAAATCCCAAAAACTGTTCAAGTTTTTGCTGTATTGTCCTGTAAACTTGTTTGCAATGGTTAACGGTTGATAGGCACTTGTCGCAAAGTTGTGGAAGATTTGACAGCATAAAGTATTTGATTGTTTTGTGGTACTTCTAATGAAATACGAATAAGAAATAAAGTATTTTTTGGCTAGTTAATTTGGTTTAAAGCCAATTAGAGAGGAACAAATTAAACAGTGGCTTTTCAATGAATTACTACCCATTTTAATTTTACAAAAAGATGTATGAATATTTCGCAAAAATAGGTGTATACAAGAATAAGCATGTTATTTGCTTGACATGTACTTTGTGGAAAAACCTGAGGTGGTCGTATTTACTTTTTGTCATGCTATGCAATGATCCACAGATAACTATGGACAAGAAAATGAGCAATCTGATGGTAGTATCCCACAAAAAATATTTATAGCTGACCAATGTTCCTTGCAAAACGTGCTATTGTTTTCGTTAACTACTGAAAGCAATAAAATCGCATAAATGGGGAATTAATGAGATTACGATCTTATTTGTATTTTGTTAGTCTCTAATCATGATCTCGCAAGAACTACTTAACAGATAAACTTTAAAATTTGTTGACAGACACCTCAGGTCATGATATTCCTGGAGATTGGTTTTTTAGACCCAAATGATCCCCTGATCTGAGATCTGGGACTCACAAGGTCAAATGTTAAATTTCATACAAGTACATTTACAAGGAATACTTATACTTAAACGTGTATTAACAAATACATACGTTCATCTACAGCTCATTTTTCTGTGCTTCCGTTAGTTACGTATCAGATTTTAAAATAAATCTCGGTTTTTTAAGTAGCAGGAGGCTAATTAATACGGATACTCCGTTTGTCTGTATCACGTACGTTCGTGCGTCCGTACATCCGTCGCCCCGATAACTCAAAAACGGCTTGAAATTCTTGAATTCTGTTTTTCGCAATGATTTCCTATGGTCCCAATATCGCAATCCTCGTGTAGCACTTGACCCCGTGACCCCAAGGTCAAAAACCCCCTGCCCATAACTCCAAAACGGCTAAGAATTTCGAAAACCTGTTTTTTTGCAATGAGAGTTTCGGGTTCTCAAGTTACAATTGACCGCATGACCCCGGGGTCAAAATTATGGAGGCTATAACTCCTGAACAGCTAGGAATTTTGGAATTCTATTTTCCGCAATAAGGTCCTATGGTGCCTGACCCAAGTATAAGGTATGAGGTTTGACCTCGAATTCACAAGATCAACAGCCCCCAAGCTAAAACTCACTCAAAGTTAGGAGTTAAGGGTTGAAACTTGGTCTCTATACGCAATTCGACACGTTGAATTCGAATCTGAAGTCAGACTTAGGATTTGAATTACTACGTTGAAGGAAAATAGCGAGAATCTTCATATTTAAGATTTTTGATGAGAAAATTGTTTCCAAGAGGGATTTTGAGGTGTGAATTCCGACTCTATTGCAGAGTTTTGATTTTTCTTTGATCTGATTAGGTTACTTAATTTAATCGTTGCAATGTTTCTTGCAATATTATTCTCTCGAACAATATAATTAGCTGACCATATACCAGTCCAAGATATATCCTAACGTGTTTTTAGATTTCTTACTGGTAATGCTCAGGAATTTACGACGCCCCTCGTTTAAAAAAGTCCAATATAGTAATATACATAAGTATTATGCCAAGACCTATTTTCACATTCAAAACAACTTCATATTACATT
The DNA here is from genome assembly GCA_034693345.1 of Entomobrya multifasciata. Classification (NCBI taxonomy): domain Eukaryota; kingdom Metazoa; phylum Arthropoda; class Collembola; order Entomobryomorpha; family Entomobryidae; genus Entomobrya; species Entomobrya multifasciata. The sequence goes on from JAQFXM010007755.1 coordinate 8,522, forward strand.
CAGCTGGATCATATTTGGAACGCAAGTAATTAAAACATATTCAGGTATATTAATCTTTCAAAGTAGCCCATAAATAATAAATTACATTTTGGAAAAACAACCATTTGTTCTTAAATATATTAATTTAGTTCAGGTTTTATGTGTTTGCTTACTGCTAAGATTATACTGCGTCGTACAAACGAATATCTAGCAAGGGATTCCCGGTTACGCCCTGGCCTGTTCTTATCATTACATCAACAACTTATTGTTTTAATTCTAAGGGTTGTCGACTGCTTTGCTGTTGCCAGTTGTTGAACTTTGGATGAACCAACTCTGTATACATGTTCTAAATACTGCAGCTTATTGGAGAAAGACTCAAAGATTTGTAGGTGCAAATATCATAGAAAGCCAATATCAAAGAATATTTCCCCTAGTTCCCAATTTATATTTGTGTTTCATTAAAGAACAAAATACTGCTTGAAATGCCAATCAACACTATTCATGTGCTACTGCTACCAAAAAGATTATCAAACTAGACTAAATTTGAGATACACTTGAACGTCAGTATTTTAATATTCACAAAAAAGTTGTTTGGAATAATAAATTTGGATTGAAATTGTTCACTATTTACTACTTCTGTGCATGGAATAAAATTACTAGTATATTCGACTGTTCATATTCACTATGATTTTGACATAAAAGATAGGAAAGGTAGATTATCTTTCAAGTACTAAGATGTGGAATAGGACCAATATTTTACCTACAATTTATTTTTTGATTTTGTCAATTAATTTGCTGAGAGGCAATTTCACGTTTGGTAAACCCGTGATATCAAAAAAGGATCACACAGATAAACGACTTGGTATAATAAATGCATTTTCAACTTGTAATATACGTGTCAACAATTTCAGAGGAGCAAATATTAACTTTGAGGTGCTTGAGAACCCAATTATTCTTCTTCGTTACTTGTCGTATTGTCAAGTATACCGCTTGTATCCATTTGAAGTGGGGTTGACATATTCATCTTTAAAGAACTACAACTCATCAACCTGTCTTAATGCATGGAAAAGTGATGTAATATTACCACCGGACCAAGAAGCTTATAATTATGTTGCACAAACGTTCGCAGAGTCATTTCAACTTACATGCAAAAACAAAGCTTGTGAGGCGAATGTTTATCTTGATTCACCATCAGAACATAATTCTCCACAGATGTACTCAACACATATATACTGGGACGGTGTTCTCAAAAATCCAGTTTTGATAAATTTGGGCACAACTTGGACGGATCAAAAGTGGAAGCATAACTACTTAAATACAGTTCCAGTTATCTCACTGCTTATCTGTAACTCAGCTGCAGACTCGATTTGTGAGAATGAAAATGATGTCAAAAAATGGATTGCAGGGGTTATTTATGACAATTACAGATTTCCAAGACTATCATTTAATGTAATCATTTGGGAATACGAGTCACTCACATTAAAAACACTGTGCCCATATTGTTATCATTGTGATTCATTTAAACTAATTACACTTAGCACAAATTTTATGCCAAGCTTCAGGAATAAATTACAACACATATTACAAAAAATCAAACCGGTTAGTCCTGATCCTAGCTCTTTAAACATTGTGCTAATCTATCAAAGTGTGTTGTTCGAAAAACTAAAAAATAAAGACATTTTAAGCCAACAAGCTGTTCTAGATACAATCAAGATGTTTTCTATCGAACGCCCACCAGAGGATTTGTATTACTTAGCTGACCTGCACTTGATATCATCACTTTTACCAAAGTCTGCCAATATTACATTCTCTGAAGAATATGAAAATAATAGATATGAGTGGGAAAACGTAATTGTCGATTCTTGTAGCTTAACAAAACCTATTGACTCTCATCCGATGTTTCGTCCATCTGTTGATCGAAAAAGTAAACAATACCGAAATCAGTTTCAGGACAGTCGATTTGTTATATACGTTTCTCAAATACAGTTTGTTAGCTGTCATTTGAAACGAATGCATTGGACAAATCAACTATTAGAGTTGATTTCACCTTTTGATATTTCAACCTGGTTGTTAATTTTGATAATTTCCTTTATCATCTCTTTGATTGTTAAATTATCTAGGGATCTAAGTTACAAAAATGCAAGTATATACGACATAAACTGTTTTATGCTTTTATCTATTTTAGAACAATCCACCACTGCATTCCGCATTAATTGCAAATCTGCAAAAATATCAGTTCAATTGTGTGTCTTCTTTTTACCAATTAGCTGGTTGTATCTAAGCACAGTTTACAAGGGAGAAAACATTACCAGCTTAACAGCAGAGCCACCCTTAATAAAGTTCGACACATTTAAAAAACTTGAAGAATATCGATTTAATACTTTCACTCGAAAGGTAAACTTGGAAACTGGTAGAAATGGAGAATGGTTAAACATTAGTGAACTTCGTCAGCTTCATGAAAAGTATGGCACAGTAAACACTCATGAAAAGCTTCCTTTGGTTTCGGAATTATGGGTTGAGTTAATGAGCTGGCGAAACAATTATGATACGTCCAACAATAGTTTAATTTTTTTGAAAAAAGAAATATCCGAGCAAATGTGGAAATACATCAACAATTCTGCAATGTTACCTGACTATGGACAGGGATTTTATGAAAACACTTCTACAATTTTAAATTATCACATGAACAAATGCAACAAATCTGCAGTTATATTAAAAAGGCAAGCGGCCATTCAACTTCACGCAATTCAAAAGCTGTTGGGCAAACCTAGCTTTCTTAGCAAAGAAGAAATCCTCAAAAGGTTTTGGGGGTATCAGTTTTACGGATATTTTCCGTCCAAATTAATTCATAGAGTAAAATATATCTTTGAGGCTGGTGTATTTGAGTGGTGGCAAAAGTATTTTGACTATGTCTTTCTTTTCAAGCTAAACGTGCATGGTGACATGCTTATATCCACTAATATTCGAAACGCGACATCAAAAATTAATGGAAGGAAAG
>JAQFXM010007756.1:0-11497 GCA_034693345.1 Entomobrya multifasciata
TACAAAAACTAACAAATTATTCAGCTTAAATAAATTTGCAAAACAATATTTTTTTAAAAATTCACAATAAGAACTTTATGCAAAAATAAAAAAATAATCGAAGGTAAGCATAAGACTAGAGCAAGCAAATGTTATTACAGCAGCTTGATGGTTGAACTTTTAATTTGCCACATTTTGTTATTTTAAACTTTTCTGGGTCAGAAGTTCACCAATTATTATGAAACGTTGTTAACTTTATAGCAAAACTACTATATATTTCTAGTAACTTTTCAACCAGTATGGAATAGGATATGTTTGGAAAAAATTGTAATCCAAATTTGTTTTTTTTTGTAAAATACCTTAATTGATTGAAAGTTATTTAACAATTTAACAGGATATTCTCATTTCTATTTTTTAGTTATATTTGAGAAGCGCAAACCTCAAAAATAAGTTTAAAAAGGACTAGGCAATTTGAGAGCATTTAAAAAGTTCAAGTCATTTCTCTGTAACACAAACTACATCAAATTATATGTTATGAAAACGTTTTAAAAATCCATTCTATCAAGTTGCCCGAGCATAACAAAATTTCTCTCTCAATAAATCCCAAAAATAGGAGATTGATTAAAAAACTTGAAAACAAATTTATTGTTTACTGCGAGTCCGATAGAAAAACAGATACATTTGCAGGAAACAGTTTTGGAACAGAACACAGCGATAAATGTTGTATAATTACAGTTAAATGAGATGGTTAATGACGTTTCATTATCACATTCATTATTAAAAATAAATTATTTATTACTTTATTAGCAATGATATTTAGTGACTCGTTCCTTCAATATATAACTTTAAAAAATCTTTCTATCAATGCGACAAACTATGGCCCAACTACCCATTCAAGAGCTAACGATTACAAGATTTTACATCCTTGCATCAACGTTCTCAAACATTATCTCAAAAAGTTGATTTTCTATAAATCCAACAAAAAATCACGTCATCATCAAGTCTTCCAACAAAAAATTTATGCTTAATAAATAGGTCCAATTTCCAGACTAGCAGATTGTTGAGAGTTCTTAAAATCGGTTTGGTTTGTGACAAGTAAATTATTATTTCTCTTGGCGATTAATTTCCCCATTAATCATGCAAAAAAATAAAACTACTCTTATGAGAGAGGTGAATGGCTGTGAATTAACCAAAAGTATGCATATCAGGCGTCCAAATGTGAGTCACTTGCATACTTTGAACCTGATTGTTCCGAGGATAAATGGAAGCCAACATTGATAAAAGCTGGAAATAATTTAGATGCAAAGCAAATATCTGCGCATAGAAGACCAGGTGGATACAAAATAATGTCGTTTGGGCCTAATCCAAAATCCACCTATTATAAAAACAGCTGTAAACCAAATGGAAACGTTGCAGTGACACGCAATGAAAACATATTGGTTGAAAAGACGTTTGAAGAACTTTTGGAGAAAACACTGAAGCCCTTTAATGAATTCATGGAAAAGCAAAAGTTACACAGTATGTACGTTTTAGGAAAATTGCATGAATTACAACACGTCGATTAGTTGCAGAAGGTAAATAATACTCATTCTAATTCAACGAAGGATGTCGAAACATTTTTAATTTGATTACCGATTGGAAAGCTTATGAGCGGTAATGCTAAAAACAATTTAGTGTAAACGTTAGTTTAAAAAAATGTGCAAACGTCCATTTTTGAAACTTTATTAGTTTTCATGGTGTAACATATTGTTACAAATAAAGACTTATAAAAATACAATTAAATATTACAGGTTCATAAATATTTACATTCGATAAAATTTCTGAAGAAGTTTAAAGTATAATTTTAGTATTTGTTGCCTTCGTTCCTACTGAAATCAGTGGCAATAAAATAGTATTCATAGATCTGTAATGTTACTATTTTTTGTTTATTTGTTTTTATTATTAGGATGTACGTTAATGGATTAATTCCGACTTTGTATATGTCAATAAACTTATGATTATAAAATATTTAAAAGTAGCATCCACCAACATCAAAGCATAACACTTGATTTTAAACATAAAACTAAAAATGTCATTCAGCACATTGCACTATTTCTGTCAAATTGAAAACTACAATATTTTTATTCAAGCAGCCAAATAAATAGTACGAATAATGATGAATTATATAAATAATAATGATAAAAGAAACCCCTACTCATCTACGTCAATTAATAACACGCATGACATATAAACTGCGAGCTATGAATGGAATGGTCAAATGCCTTGCCTTTGGAATGTAGAACATTCAAACTCACTCAAATGCTTGTTAGTCTCGTAGTATATCTGGTAGAGAAAACCGTCGAATGGTTAACGTTTTTTGCTTATTTTTTGTTCTGGAACAACAAAACCAACTTAAATTTTGTCGGAACATATACTTGTTAACTACTATAATTCCATTCCAGATATAAGATGTTGCAATTTTTATTCCTCCACAGTCATAACAAATAAAAACTATTAACGCTAGAAGCAAGCCAAAACAAGGTATCATTGACAAAATATATACACCTGAATTACCACTACTAATAATTGTAGTGTTTGCGAGACGACTATATTCAGTTATATTTCCTGTATCAAAATGATTCGTTGTTTTCAAGACTACAAACCATTTAATGTAGTTTTGCCACCACTCAACAATACCAGTGTTAAAAAAGTATTTAAATCTTAGCAAAATTATTTTAGGAAAGTAGCCATAGTACGTGTATCCTTTTAAGTTCTCAGCAATAACATCTTTTCCGAAGAACGCCGGTTGATTCGCACCTTTTAAAATAGTGAACACTTTAAGTGCCATGTTTTGAGTTAAAATCATGGCTGTTTTATTGCACTTTCCCAAGTGCATCCTCAGCACTTGTTTAATACTTTCCGAATGCCCGTATTGATTTGAACTAGTTCTCCACTCTGGCATCATTTCAGAATGGTTGAGATAAAACCAAGTTCTCTTTAAAAAATGGTGTTTTAAGACTTCTAGCCTGTTGTACTCTCCTAATACAAATCTCTTTACAAGCGTAAACCAAAGCTCGGATACGATCGGAAAAGCTTCGTGCCCATTTTCCTGAGTGAAATTTTTTTCGTAGCCAGTGTTTCGTCTGATAAATTTAAGTTCGTTCTTTTCAAGAAAATCCCTCCGTGAACGAATTTGAAACTTATGATCAACTAATGTATCAAACTTGTCAAAAGGAAATAGGTCTGGGTCTACAGTGAGATTACTAATGTTTTCACCCTTGTACGCATTACTTAACACAAGAAAAACTAACGGTATGAAGAAAAGCAAAATTCTTCCCTTTTCTGACAACAATGCAAAAATATTGGATGATTGTTCAATCAAAGCAGCACTTAGAACGAAATATGAATTCGCAAGTGATTTTGACTGACGTGTTCGTTTTTCAGAAACAAAACCAAGAAGGTGGGCAACAACTAACATTAATAACAATAGAAGCAACCATGTTGGAGTGTCAAATGCGAACACTAATTCGTTCAATCTGAATATCCAATGGTGTGATTTTTTGTGACAACTAACGAACCGGAGTTGACTTCTTCGGAAAACCAAACCAGTATCCCAAAAGAATCCCAAATCGCTATGAATGTTTCTACGAATCATTGGACGATATTTGCCGGGATAAAAAACAGATCTTTGACAGCCCTCTATGGATTGTTGTTCCCATATATCGTGATTGTTGCCCATGTTTGACAGAAATCGAATAGTTACGTTGTTGGGCACTATTAATGAAATGACGTGAACATCGAACGAGTGGTCAATAAATTTATGACCACGTTTTAAATCAATATTGGCAATAAAGTCTAGAAGCGTCATTCTACTTTTTTGCTTGTTTGACTCCAGTATTTTTCGGTATGCTTTCAAACTCGGATAGACCAATTCCACTTTCATAACATGTGGATAAAAATTGTTAGACGCTAACTTGTTTTTAGACAAAGATTTAAAGTTAACAGGGTAAAGTGGAATATCGACTAATTTTAGTGGGTCACATCGGTCGCAATATGAGCAAAGCAAGCTTAATTTGGTTGTCGTGAAAAACTTTTCCATTATCATAACAATTTCTGAAAGTCGAACTACGTATCCAATGCCTAAGACACCGGATATCCATTGTTTTTTTAAACGTTTGTTTTGACAAGTCGATGCAGTGCTTTGATCGCAAATTAATAACGAAATTTTTGGAGTTGTGCCTAAAAAATCAGTTCTCTGTTGACGATTTGCAAGGTAAAATGGATCTTTTAGAACTGGATAAATGCTCCAGTTTATATTCTGGTACAAATGAGGTGATAATCTCTCATTCGGTGGATGTAGGTATACAATCAAATCACAATATGTATTTTTACTTGAAAGTCTAAAATGGTCCTCAAAATACTGATCTACGTATGTATTACTATCGTACATTTTGTTTAAAAGCTCTTGCGGGACCGTTGTGTTTCTTCGGAAAACCCACTGCAATAAAATATCTTTTTCCTGATTGTTCAGTTTTTTGGGAAGAATATTCCATATATGCAATGGAGAATCGTAGTTCAGCAAGACCAGTGGCCGAGTAAGTAATGGCGTATTAATCTCGTTATTTTGTAAATTTATTATGTGCACTAGACATTCACTCAACCTATTCAAAAACTTCAGTTCATTTTCGTTGTCACTTTGCAGGGAAACCTTAAAATCTGTACCGAAGCCACTGCTTTTACAAAAGACACAATATAATAAAAATAATATTTTCGCATTTGCTTGCCGATCTGTCATTGCCATTTTAGTAAAGGGTACTTTTGATAAAAGGTAAGTATTGTATTCGTTATGGGTCGAGTTTTGATTTTTACCACTTTGTTGAATCGAGCTTATGGACACTAGACAATTTTTGAACAATGTTATAAAACTAAAGTCAAAAACATAAATGGGAATGTAGCTCAGAAACACAAAAATTCAGGAATTTTTAGATTATCTATGATTCAACAAATACAACAAATGTTTCTATTGAAAATAATTGTACGTCTCTTTAATTCTTCAGATAGGTGTGAAAGCTTATTATTAACGTTTACACGACAAACGATATGATTTTGGATTTCAGTTAAAATGCTAGTCGAAAATATTTTAGTCGCCAGCTTTTCTACACGTCATGTTCTATAGTGTGTCATTGCTAGATAAGCTTTAAAGTACATGTATGTGCAACGAACACAGGTCTTAATTGTAAAAAACAATCAGTTGTGGCTTGCTTGCTCTACTTGTCGTTAATTGGTTTTCTGTAGAGCTACATAAACGCTAATATTTTCTCGTTGTCCCAATACGTCTGTATTTATGGCATGTTTTATAATGTTGTGAAAGAACGATCACGTAATGCTCCAAAGGCAATTAAGATGTTTTTCCCAACAGTAATATATATTCTTCATCTATTCTAGCATTTTAAGTAATACACCAAAATCAAATCAATATTTATAATATCAGTTGGTCGGTCATATAAGCTATACCGTATTATATTCTACTGTACTAAAGAAAACATGTGTAAACTTTTAATAAAACATGCTAACACTACAGTTGAACTCCAAAATCACACTTACAATAAATGTAATGAAAAAGCGGGAGGTTCTCAACTTAAGGTGGACATTGTGAAATACCGCATTGACAACTTTAAAAATCAGGGCATGCTGAATACTTACAGAAACCTCTGTTCTTGTGTCAGCATTCCCGGATATGTACTAGACATGGAGGAGTGGTCAATAAGAATCAATGGTAATGAGTTACTTGCTTACTTTGAACCTGATTGCGGCGAGGATCAATGGAAGCCAACATTGATGAAAACTGGAAACCGTAATTTCGTTTGCACCGCACCCATACTGCACGTATTTTAAAATCAGCTGTAAGCCTAATGGAAAGGTTTCAGTGACACGCAACGAAAATGTATTGGTTGAACAAGTGTTGGAAGAACTTTTGGAGAAAAAACTGAAGCCCTTGAATGAATTTATGGAAAAGCAAATGTACGAGAATAACCTCAAAAATGATGTTGTTAGAAGTGTAATTTATTGAACTGTTGTCTGAAACCAGGTTCAAATTGGAATTAGTCAGGTTGATGCGACAAACCAAACTTATGATTAATTGGTTGAGTGGTTGTTCATTTTTTTGTAATTCACAGATATTTTAGTCAAAACAGAAAAATGCTTTAAATGAGGTGATATAAGAATGTATTTGTTTATTCAGGCTAATGCAAATGTGACTTTTACAAATATTTGATCTGTTAGGACTATTCGATAATCTAAAGTTTATCTTTTGAAGCTTGGACAACGAGCTACTTTTGTTGACGATAAGTCTTAATTTAAAAAGCACAAAAACAATTCCTCTATTTACAAGTTTTTTAGTATCTTTCTGATTTAGTTCGATTTCACACAACATCAAACTTGGAAAATAAGTTAAAGTAAGTAAAGCGGACCACTTGGGTATTTTTTACACTCGACTCCACTATGTTACACATTAAAGGTTTAAAAATAAACGATAAAATAAACTGAATCTAAAGCGTAACAAGAATTTTGTAAGGATCATTTACAGTTTTTTACATAAAGTTTCTTTGTTACTGTTTTTATATTAAGCAAAACCAGAAAAAATATCTACTTTGTTTTGTAGCATTGTAAATAATAATTTACAACCTTGTTTAACGTAAGTAAAAACAATTAGGCTCGATTCAACAGCCATGCAAGCTATTGCCACTAACAAGCCTCCAGCAAGAAAAACAAAGATAACAAGAATGTTTCCCGACATATTAGGTTTTGTGGGAATAGAATTTTGATTACTCGTTCCGAGGTCGGTTCTATTAAGAAAACGGGGCCACCACTCAAGTAAACCTGTATGTTGTATTATAGAAACACGTCTAAGCAAAATCGAAGGCAAATAACCCATTTCATACCAAAACCCAAGAACTGGTTTTGTATACGCAGTGCTGCTAACATCAGAATGTTTTCCTTTCCTTTTCAACGTTCGATATTCTATCTGAGCTTGATAGTTGGGCATTATCCAGGCCGTCCTACTACAGTTATCTAACGACACGGAAATTAAGGTTTCCTCGAATTTGTAAAAGCGTTCATCCAAAACCTCCGAGCCGTGTAACATAAAGCCACTTTTATTCGTAATAAGGCCAACCGTCACCAAATCATCCAAATAATCTAAAGGCTCTTTGAATGCATCTATTGCCTTAGGGTGTATCGCAGAGTAATCCTTGATTTTTCTAATATTTGAAGTAGAATCAACCTTCAGAGATAAAACCTCACTAAAACCCTCTAGACGGAATGTAAATCTACCTTTACAAATATCCAAATAGTGACTCGATATATTGAAGTGGGCCTGGCATTCTGTCCAATAATTCCAACTGTATAAAACTGTACGAATTCTAGTATACAGATTAATATTATCCTCGATAAGTTCGTCAACAGTATGATATGAAATTTGTGCCCTTGGTAATACTATGTTATATATATTCTCACTTTTAAATGCATTACTAATTACCAAAAATGCCAGAAAAGTAGCACTCAGTATAAACCTCATATGCATATTATTCTCATGTTTTGCTGGAAACGGACTTCCTTGCTCCATTAATAGTTTAAATGTGCTAACAATGATTGTGAACAAGTCAGTAGATTTGCTAGAATCCTTGTGCACCTTTGAAATGCCAATGGAAAGCAAAATAATAGTTATTAGTAGACTTAGCCAAACTTTCCAATCAAAAACGGATAAAAACTTATTAAATGGAAAGGGTTCGACTCCTCGTGAACCACAACTAACAAAATGCAGCTGTTTAAAGTAATTTGTCACTACTAGTGCATATTCGTATGCCGTTTCGTAAGTATCCAAAGTTTTAGAAAATCTTTGAAGATACCAAGTGAAATAGTATGACCTTGGATCGTAATCTATTGTCTGTTCGTTCGTGAAATTGCCCATAAATTCAGTAAAAATGGATGCATAACCAAAGCCAAGAATTTTTAGCTTATCCATTTGGCTTATACTTAATCCTCGTAGATATTTTAGAGGCATATTTAAATGCTGTTGATATTTATCTACATAATTTTCTATGTAATAAGGTAGTTCAACTTTGGACCAGCGTCCGCGCAGTATATATCCCGGAAATGGAATTCCCAATTGCGCTTTCTCTAACAAAATTATATTATGAAATGTAAGAGCATCCAGTTTCACAAGATTTACATTTATATAATGTTTACAGAATGGGCAAGGGAAAAGAGCGTAGGATTTTTCAATTCTGCATTCGGAATTAATTGTTATTTTGTCAGGTTTAATATCGCACCGAACATGACATGTTATCTGAATATTATTAAAGTTATACGCTCTTGCTATATCTAGAAATCTTGAGTTTCTTAAAATTGTCCAAACAGCTATTGCCACCCAATTGTATTCATTCACATTTGATTTTGTATCAACTAGTAAATGAATTGGTTGCCGTAAGGTTGGCAAAATTTTCAACTTTATATTCACAAGAATATCATAAATATTAGTGTTTTTTCCAAGGCGTAGTAGACTATCCGGCATAAATAAATCAACAGAGACTTCACACTGCCATGGTCGTGATGACAAGATAAAGTTGACGGATTTAGAACCAAGGCAAAGAAAACTATTTGGATGTAATGGCCAAAGTGAATAGAGGGATTTTAAAATTGAACACTTTGGATCGCCTCCAGAGAAGAAGCTTCTTGGTCTCGTCGAAGAAAAATTACCATTAAACTTCCACACCACATCTTTTGGGATCCATATTTCACTGACTTCAGTTTGGCTTTGGTTAGAAATTGGATCCATGTAATTTACTCGACCTAAATCCAATTCGAATTGTCGAATGATCACAGGAAAATCAATTGTTTGTGGTGTATCAACGCCTTCAAAATTATTTACTACCAAAAGGCAATGGTTTTTCAGAATTTTGCTGAGTGATGAATACAAATTGCTTACCGTTTTTGACATTTTAGTTTCGGGCGGTACTGGTGTTGATTGAAAATTCTCAAGAGATTCTTTTTTCCTAAACGTTGTGTTTCGGAAACGCTTGTATCTAAAAATTGTTCTACGTTTGTATCCGATGATGTCAACAGTTTTGTGGTAAGTGTGTAATTAAATAAAAATGTTTGTTGGTTTTCACAACAACACAAATTGTATTTGTTAAAATGGGACATAAAAAGGAGAATCGAATAAAATAATGTATTAGTTGTCATTTTTGAATGTTTTCGTATTTTTCAAAAACAACGAACAAACGTTACAAACGACCGAATCGATAAGCTGTTTTACCGTGGCTTATAAATATTCTATTTATATTTTGTATTTTTGATCGGGTGTCTTTTATTGGAGTGGATATTGATTTGTTATGTATTTAAATTTCGTGTTCTAGCTGAATTGGTTTCAATGCATGTTGTATTCTTTTGTTTTTGTTTTTTAAGGTGAACTACCTGGATTTATATTTTGAAATATGGAACTTATGAAAGCCTTTTCATCAAAATTATTTGTTTGCTGATGCTACAACTATTTTGAAGAAAGAAAGATGCTTCTAATTTACCTTTCGAACTAAATTTATTCTACTTTGTTTTACTTACGAGTCAATTCCTAACATCTTGAATCAACAGTTTTCTATTTAGTTATGTGACTGAAGTTAAAAAAATTCCGTATGGGTTCAGCTACCGTTTTATTTATTACGAAGTCGTGTCAAATCAGTTGATTATTTCGGAAATTTAGAATGTTCCTAAGCACTTTAGCTTCAATAATATGTAGTACGACGCATTTATGAGCTAGTTGACTGGTCGCTTATTGAATTGTACTAGATGGGTATAGTTTGGATATCATGAAATCATATCGATTGGACCAATACTAAGAACAAAATCGACACATCAGGAAGTCCACGTAATAAATAATTCAAACAACTCTCAAAATGATCATACAATACATGTTCGAGTTTTAAGCGGTAATCATTTTTTTCTTCGAACTTATAACTTAAATACTAACCATGTCTTGCTTCAAAGCGAATACTTTCACGTACAACCTTACATTGAATTTATAAACTTCATACCAAGTTAGAATATATTGCGAGATAAGAGCTTGTTCTGTTGGCTCATCGCAAATACGTTTTGTCCTTCATGTATACTGGCATGAAAAAGAATGATTGTGCAAAAATTCACAATAGGGATTTTGAACATGCTTTTGTTTTTCCCAACGCGTGGTTGGACAAAATCAGAAAACTATTATTATACAAAGAGTATGTTTTTTCACCCGTGACCAACTGAAAATTTTTATCTCTTGGATTTTTAATATTTAATATTGGTTAGGTAGTGTATCACTAAAAACCAGCAATGGCACAACTTCAAGCTCCTGCGTGTTCTCTACTACGAGCTACACCTAAAAATGTCAAACCGTGGAAGTCACAGTGGGCCAATTTTTTTGTTTTTCGCATAATTTAAAAAATACATAAGATATTTGGCCTCAACAGTACCCCAGTAGAAAGAGGACATTTTTATCAATAATATGACACATGCATTTTGGAATTTCACTTACACTGTTGGTTGCTACAAGGAAACTGACTGCCCATTGATCACATTTTTCTATGCAATATTTTTAGTTTTCTCAAAAAAAATTTTTAACAAAGCAAAACAAAAAAAATCGCAGGTGCCCCTTTTTAGCCCTTTATATGACCCTAACAACACAAAAATAATTTTGGGAAAATCTTGAGAACCGAAAGAGAAATCAGACGATGAATAAAATTGTGGTCATAAACAATGACACAACAGTAAGAAATGGAAAAAAATTGGGTGATATTTTGTTAAAATTTCTGTAACCAGTATAATTTTTAATGGAAAATAAATTAAATACGAGTTAAGAAAACAATAAATACCTAACTTAACTTATATATTGTCGTTCTACGTACAATTTTTGAAATAGAAAACTTTATATATTAATGCAAAATTCTTCATGTTTTCTGGGGTAAACTTAAATTTACAATGAAACTACATTAAAAAATATTCTGCTTAGTTAGAAGTTATAGTACAATTCACTTGACAGTTGTAATTTTTTCATTTTTGAAAGCTATCACTGATATCGCTTAAGTCAACAAACATACAAAAATCTTACAAATTAGTTTTCATTGCGATATTAATTGATGACAAACTACTTTCGGATAACTTGAAAGCACGACGGCCTTTTGAAGTCGGAATTAATTCTAAGCCGGCGCACAAAATATCAGTTGACATAAAAGCGTGTACAGGTTTGTAAATTGGCCAAGATAATGTGAAATTCGCGCCTATTTTAACTTTTTTATAGAATTCTATCATAATTTCGTCACCAGTGATATCTTTAATAATTCCAACATTAAAATCGTTCTCAAACCAGGAAAGATATGGTGGAATAAAGTCAAACTGGTAAATACCGGTATTTACCGGTAAAAAGGGTATTTACCACTTTGAGATGCTGGGAAAAAGTCCAAAAGGGCAATGTGATACAAATTTAATGCATGTATTACGACTTTTG
>JAQFXM010007757.1:0-11496 GCA_034693345.1 Entomobrya multifasciata
AGGAATCCTCCGGTTTCAACTAGTGAGGTTACTGTGGTGGAGAAAAGTGAGTCGGAAACTGTAATGTAAAAAGGGTTTTTACAGAATGGTATTTCAAGTTGTAAACATATTGGATATGTATATATTATGATGATGATCGACCTGATAAAAATTTATGATGGTATTTATAGTTTTAACAAAGTATTTATAAGTACGCATTTTAATTGGTTTTGTATATAAAATATTTAAAATATGATAGCAAAATCTATCAATAAGTATTTATGAGATGGATTTACGTCATTATTAAATTAAAACTTATATTTTGCGTCTTAAGAAATAAAAACTCATATTACTCAAAGTAATATTTCTCTAAAATGTAAATAAATTTAAAACTGGATTAATATATTTATATGTACATATTTGTGTATAACTTGGAAATCTTTTGTAAATAAATTGTCATAAAAATCACTTGCTATTGTGCCTAAACTAAATTTTATTTAAAGTATAACGGTGGAATTTATAATGGGTACTATTTGGATCACTTGCATTTCTGATTTCAATTAATTTAAGGAAAACATTATGGTATGCATGATACGTAGTGGGATATCATTTTCTGCATAAAGGCTAATATTTAAGATGGAGGAGCGGTTTGTCAAATAAATAATAATTTTTAGGGAAATTATTCATTTCCTTTGTGACGTGGCTGATAGAAAAGCGTTAGCTATGATAAACAACATTTTGTACAAGGTAGTAGCCTTCTGTGATATTTCAAAAGATCATTTTTGAGATTTTCCGGATACATTCGGAACAAAGGAAGAAAGCTGGTAGGTAGCCCGGAAAGTCTCTCAGAAAATAGGATAATGCTAATAGCCCAGAGTAGATTATTCTAGCTCTTCATTTTTTTCCACCCAAGTTGCCTTTTGGTATTTTTCATTAAAATGCCGAACTTTTTAGCCTGACTTGTAGTTGCGTAAAATAAAACGATTCACAAATAATGAAACTTTTAAACCATTAAAATCAAATGCAATAGTTATACTTTGTTTGCAAAATGTTATATTTGTTTCTTGACATTTATTTTAAATTCGATTTGAAACTGAATTACTTTAAATATCAATTACGCAACAACGATAAATTGAATATATTTAGAGACATTAATTCTTTCCAGGCATTTATTTTTTGGACAAACTTTTGCTAAGCTTATTTTTGTTATTCATCATTACCTTCTTTTGATTCTTCTTTTGGTTAACAGGTATTTTATTTTGTGTGTGTTCATTCCTAAGTGTAGCTACCCCAACCTTGTGAACTTTATTGACTAAATCAGCAGTGCAATTAGCTTCATCAGATCCTTAAAATATACAAAAAGCAATCAGATACTTAACATGTATGCCTTACTTAATTAAAGTTTGTTTATGTAATTTAACGTACCATCCCAACAATCCCAGATCCCTTGAGGATCACAAATATATTCGGGTGGATTACAACCACCTGGTCTTCCACTTGGGAAATAAGGACATCTTAATTCGTCATCAGCACAAGGACAATACTTTTCACCTTCATCACTCCAGTCACCACAGTCATCCTCCCCATCACACATCCAATCGTCAAAAGTGCATTGCCAATTATCACATTGAATCTAATAAAATAGTTTGAGTCGTTATAAAACTTGAAATATTTTTATGTACGTTTCAAATTTTAATTACTATAAATCTACCATTCCTATTGGGCACCATCCACAATCGTCGGGTTCATCACTTCTGTCACCACAATCATTATCACCGTCACAAGCCCACCATTCCGGAATGCACGATCCGTCTGAACATTCATACTGATGTTTTATAGTACATTATCAATTTAATTATAAGTGCATAAATATTTCAACAATGCATAAATAGTTATAGTTAAATGTGACTAACCTCGTCTTTTCCACAATTGTGTCCAGTAGTCACTCCTAGAACGCTAATACAAGCAATTAAAACAACAATAGTCTTCATTTTTAAAACAGGTTGTGGTATGTGTTTAAAAGAAAAAGTTTAAAATATATTAAAAAGAAGAATAATGCATACATTTATATACTAATTCTTTATCATTATAAAGTTGCTTATTCAGCAGAAAGCCGTTACGTTTTAGAAACATGACATAACAAATTACTGATAGCTTACGTAACCAAAGTAAAACACTTAAATATGTCCAAAGCCAAACTTATCATACCATTTTGAATCAGTTTTTCTACTTTTATCAATATTAGGTACATAAATTTGTTAACTGAATGTTTTTTAGATGATTTAAAATATGTGTCAATATTGACGATAAATAGTTTTATCTTTTGTGGCCAGTTAAAATAGAAAAGCAAATATATCTACAATTGTATTGAACATTGTTTATAGGATGCTATATATTTAAGGTATTTATGTACTGGAGTTATTAATACGAATTGATAAATTTGTTTCTGTAATATTTATGCACAGGCATCATTTTTACGATAACTTTTACAAAACATTGTTGTTTTCTTTGCTACCAAGTTTTTCTTTGTCAAAACTCGTTTTGAGATTTTCCGGAGAGCTTCGGAACAAAGAAAATTCTGGGAAACTGTTTAACGTTACAGCCGAACTGGAATTTCTATCTTTCTTCTTGTTCACGACGCGACAGTTAGCTTTGTCTGTTTCTCCAGAACAGCATCAATGGTCGAATCATAAGCTTATTTTAATAATAACATGATATAATGATCGTATATTAGTTATGCTGCTCTGCTAGTGTGAACTTTGCCGTATATTAGTTATGTGATTTTATGATTAATGGTTGATAATTTGACGTCAGTTAAATACACGGACATAAATGATAAGATACGATATCAAAGAACCAAAAATAATAACAAGCTCTTATACCAACCATTGTGTTAACTTTACGATGCTTTAATCATTTTAAATTCAATATTCAATTCAAATTGAATACAAACACATGAATTTGCAAATTTATTACATAATATCACCAAAAAGATATTTACTGACGCTTATTTTTCCTCATCTTCTTTTCAATAGCCTTGAGAAATTTCTTACGGCTGTCCATTGCCTTCTTTTGGATTTTCTTTGCTTTGACAGACTTCTTGTGAGCGGAGTGAACATTTCTCAAAGATGCTACCTTGACCTTATGAACTTTGTGGGCAGAAGCAGCAGTGCAGTTGGCTTCATCAGATCCTAAAAAAATACAAACGTTTCAAAATACTTCATATATATATAAGCCTTATATAAAATAGTCAAGCGTCGTTAAAATTTAGTTAAAATATTGTACCATCATAACAATCCCAGATTCCTTCAGGATCACAAACATATTCAGGTGGAATACAATCACCTGGTGGCCCACCTGGCCTAGCAGGACATCTTAATTCATCATCTGAACAAGAACATGCCTCTTCATTTTCGTCACTCCAGTCACCACAATCATTGTCCCCATCACAAACCCATTCTTGATATATACAGCCACCATTAGCACATCTCCACTAATCAAATTTAAATAAAATCTATTAAAAATAGCCGTAATACGTTATTTTAAGATAGTTACTATCAAAGGCATTCAACCTGTCCTATTGGGCAAGGTGGGCAGTCTTGACGCTCATCACTGCCGTCACCACAGTCGTTATCCCCATCGCAAATCCAACTTCCAGGAATACAATTTCCGTTGGCGCATTCAAACTAGTTAAAAATATCTTCAAATTAGTTTAATGTAGTGTTAAAATTGTAATAAGTAGTTAAAACCACTTACCTCGTCTAAATCACACCCATAGGCCACCCCAAGAAGGGCAACTAAAATAAAAACGGACTTCATTTTTTTAAATTGTGTTTAATTGTTCTGATCAGTTTGAAAAACGTACTACTTTAAAATATTACTAAGTCGAATGACTTTATATACAAGCTTGTTATCTTGTTGCTGAGTAGTGGAATATGCGGAAAGTTCATGATCATTTAATTATGTAATTTATCAGGTTAATATGACAGTATGTCAGAAACGATTACTAAAACATTTCAATTCTGTCACAGATTCGGCCTTTAAGCGTACAGGGTTTCCTTGTTCCTTATTTTTTGTTGATGGTTTATTTCAAATTACGTGTACTTATCAGTAGACTAAATTCTGGTGTCTATCTTTTTTGGGATGATTGACTTTAATTGGGATATTTTGAATATATGCGAATATGTATGCCCGTTACTTATCAAAGTAGTGGGAGATTTTATTGTCCAAATTGGTATATTTTTTGGGTGATAAGTTTTTTTATCTTGATCGGCCAGCCATTTGTTTGATATCAAAAGCTTAAAATAAAATAAATTACTACGGTGTTGTTTAAGTATTGTTTGACAACTTATTTTTAATCTTATAGTAATCAATTTTTCCAAACCAAGCATTATTACTAGTTATATCCACATGTGTTTTGTGATGCTGGGTTTTTATCAAGGTTTTTCCTGTAATTAATGGAAGCTTCTAGTATAGCTGTATATCAACCCAGTAATTATTTTTTATCCTAAAACGTGCATGTCGCATACATAGGTTATCTTGACACATTGGCCATTCTTCATCACATCCATTTTTTTTACAATAAACCATTTCAATCAGCAAATACTTTTAATGCAATTTGGACGTCAAGAAAAGTCATAAAAATATTTCAATGTTTTCATCATCAAAACCAATTTTCATTAATATTTATATTAAATTTAATATTTATTATAATATTTATATCTTAACCATCTTTAATGACAACTCAAATAAAGCTTTTTAAATGCAATGTAATGAATGCCTTTATATTATTGTAAGTTCATACTTCTGTCAATATTGTGATGCAAAAATATCAATTTGATGTTAAATTAAATTTCTGAATCATTAAAAATTGTTTACAAATGTATTATTTATTAATGAAATGGATTATGATATATAATACTAAAATCTAAGTACACACATGCATATATATCCTTAATTAAATAAAGTTGCGATTTCGATACTCTACATACATATTTATACATTTAAGCACGTAAATAAACTTTCGTTTGCTTTTTACTCCATAAAATATATTGTAAACTCTATTTAGTAATACATCTTAACTTACAAGTTCACTACATGTACTTTATGGTACATTAACGCTTTCTCTATCATCCTTTGGAACTGGAGGTGGATTCCTATTCTCCTCGAAATTCTTGTTCCCATCTGAATATCCCCCTTGATTCCCAAAACTTTCCATTTCTAAATTCCAAACAAATCTTGCAAGAAACAGAACAATCATCCATGGCCACGCAACCAATACCGAAATGAGTAACAAAGTTTTAATAAAAATTATAGCCAAAATTTCTATAAACTTTGACATCACAACTATTCCCAAAACCCAGCTTATGACCAAGTTCTTTGACCTTTGGGCTTGTGAAGGATACTCATTCACTAATATAATAAATATTAATCCAGGTCCCGAAGTAAATGCTATTGTAGTTAGCATAGAAACTATAAAAACCGATCCAGCCATAATTTGACAACTTAACGTTAACGGTTTATTTATTTCCATGATGAGTGCAGCGACAAGGGAATTGAGAAAGTAGAAAATTGCGAGAAATAAGTAGTACCAAAATAATACAGACTTGAGGTCAAATAAGCTCGGATTTTTTAGGTAAAATAATGGAAACAAATATGAAAGGAAGCTGAATAACAGGTAAATATTTTCTAGGGTTGTTTCACTTATTCCAATTTGAACTCCGTGAATGAAACCAAGATATAAGACGACACAGTTGTTAAAGTAGAATAGAAGATGGAGTATTGTCAGGAATTGGCTTCGTTTTAAAGCCCTTCGTTGACGTTGGTTTAGGTCGATTTGGGATAGTTCGTCGTTTACGTCTTCGGTTGCTCGAAATTTCGTTAGAGCTGTAATTTGAATATAATAACAAGTATTTTGAGAATACTTAAATTATTCATAAAAACGTTAAATCATTCGTAAAAACGTTAAATTATTCGTCAAAACGCTCAATTATTCGTAACAACATTACATATTTCGTAAAAAACGTTAAATTATTCAGTCAAAACTTTAAGCATTTCAGTCTAAACGTTAAATTATTCAGTCAAAATGTTAAATCATTCAGTCAAAACGTTAAATTATTTAGTCAAAACGTTAAAGTATTCAGTCAAAACGTTAACTGATTCAGTCAACACGTTAAATTATTCAGTCAAAACGTTAAAATATTCGTAAAAAACGCGAAATGATGGAGTCCAAACGTTAAATATTTCAGTTAAAATGGTACATGTTTCAATGAAAACGTTTTTTTCGAATTTAAATACACCTTCTAGCGACGTCATAAATTTACCAAAAATACATACATACCTTTCTTAGCTTTCTCAACATTCCTCCTTTTAAGCATCAAATATGATGGTGGTTCCATACAATATTTTATCATTAAAAATATTTGGCACAGTCCAGCAATAAGAGATACAATCCCCATCAAAGATATATTCGATATATATCCACCCCACAAATCGTCACATTTCAATGGAATCGATACAAAATAGTCCATCCCAGACTTTGTTAACATGTACAAAGCCAGCACTGACACGGAACCAACTTTTGGTGATTCTTTCTTCGGGGCTATTTCATAAACGTATATTATTCCAAGGAAGAGTGTAAGTCCAGAGTAGAATTGGTTAATGATTTGGGTTAATATGGAAATTGGGACGAGGTCGTCGTCACCGGATTCTATGCTTTTGGTGGAATAATTTGTAAAGTTCAATGGCTTGAGTTCGACTGGCGATGTTTCTTTAGAGTGAAAGCAATCTGTGCCGTATATCGAATTGGAAAAGTGGAGAAATATGGCAATATAGCGAAATACATTGCTGTAGATTATTCCTCGTTGTCTAGAATTTAAATAATCAATCGAATATGTACATAAAGTAAATGTATTTGTGTAGCTTGTAAGACGTTATTTATATTTTTGTAAATTTTAAAGTTTTACCTTCCAAAATATTCGGAAACTGGCCATCCACACACAAGACCAAGTATATAGGCAATTGAGTACAGTAATTCAACTGTATTTTGTTTAGAAAACTCGAAAAACTTGACAAGTTGGTCCTCCGTTGATAAACCGCCTTTATGGCTAGACTTGGTCACCTTTAAAAAATTAATATAAAAAAATGCTAAAATTGGTTAAACGTTTTATAGATTATATGATTAGTTTAAACTATTTATTAGTTTTTTATACCTGTGGCAGATCTTTTATTCTTAATCCCCTACTTGGATCACTAGTAAAACTGAAACTTAACGAAACCCCTATAATTGCTAGGACTAACCTACTGTTTAACTGTAAATTAAACATGACGACTAAAATTGAAACTCATCAAAATATTTATATCATATTCAATATGTTTAATTTATTTTAAAGTGTTTTAAAGTTAAATATTTGAGTTTTTATGCAGTTGGTTTGATAATTCCAGTATATTCTATTCTCCGAAATCTTTTGTGTGAAAGTTCGTAGAAATAATGGAAAGAGAAAGCTGTATTGAAGGCAGCTGCTCTGCTTTTGCTCTCTCTCTAGCTACCCGTTTTATCTAGTGACGCGTGGATATATCAAATAGAAAAAAACACACACTCGGATAGGGAATCAAGGACCACTCGACCAAGTAAAATTTTCATCTTTGCTTTCACCCGAATCTGTACGGAAAGTAGACAGGAAGAAAGTACATGCATGTTATAAAAACGTGAGTGAACTTTCAAGTAACTTGTTAAAAATCGTATCTAAAATAGTTGTACAATATATATATACGCTGTACATACTTTTATGTATGCATTTTATAAAAAAACACTTAAATATATGTACCAAATTTTTTGTGCATTCTTAGAAATGGTGAAAGTCAGTGTAAGTTTTTACATGTTGCTCTGTTGCTATCCACCGTGTCCCTTCATAAAAAACAAAGAGCAGAGCAAACAACGGTTATGGTTATAACAAAGCAAAGCTTTTACTCTACCCTACCATGTATGAAAAATAATGATTTTGTAAAGGTTAAATCATGAATTAATTTAGAAAGTATTAAGTTTCATTAAAAGCTTATGATTTTTTAAAAAATTTATATCGTTTACGAATTTATTTTTTCATTTGGTTTCATGTACAAATTTAGTCCTCAAATTTTATGTCGTTTACAATTTTTATTTTTTTTTCATTTGGTTTTATAATTTACAAATTTGATTTTGATCTCAATTTTAGTTTATAAATTTAGTGTTAAAGTTAAATTCAATTTACAAATTTAATTTTTTTACTAAAATCTCATTTTGTACTCAAATTTAATTTAAAAATTTAATTTTTTCATTTGATTTTTAATTCACAAATTTGATTTTGAACTTAAATTTAGTTTACAAATTAAATTTTCAAGTTAAATTCAATTTACAAATTTTAATATTTTTTTTTACTAAAATCTCATTTTTTTATACTCAAATTTAATTTACAAATTTTTAAACCAATTAAATTTTACAACTTTTCTTCTTTCATCTTCCCCTTTCCACATGCTCCTTCCACTTATGACTTTCCAAATGCACCCTCCTCCAAAACTCCCTCCCACACTCCCCACACCTTGTATCCTCCACCACCGCCCTCCTCTTATGAATCAACTCATGTCTCCTCCTCTTCGCATCATTCCAAAATCCCTTTCCACAAATTCCACACTTAAATCTCTTTTCCACTTGGCCCATCCACTCACCCCATTCATTACCCTGATGCATCTTCCCCCAATGCTCCCCAAGTCCAGTAGCCCTCGTATACTTCATTTCACAACCCTTCACCTGACAATTCCAATAGTTTGACCTTTTCCATCCCCTCACAACATCCTCATCTTTGTGCTCCTCTAACAAATGTATTTTCAACATGGGATCATCCTTTAATCCTACCCCACACAGGTAACAGGATACCAACATCTTATCATGGTCCTGAATCAGGTGCTTGGAGAGTCCTTTTTTACTTTGAAATTTCTCACCACAAATTTCACAAATTGTTCGAACATGTTTCCCGCTCTTTTTTCGCTTCAGAATCGAAAGCTTATCTTCAACTGGCTTATCTTCTACAATAGCTTGGTAAATTGAAGGTGACGATGGGTCGTCTTCAAAATTATCTTCAAGTTCATTTAAAAATTCCCGCTTAATTTGAATCCCGATGGTTTCTTGGTTATCATCATTGCTTGTCGGCTGCTTATCATCCAGTATTACTGAAGATAAGCTTTTCCAGCTTTTCAAATATTTAGCTAATTGGTCCCCTTTAATAAATGGATTGACTGGTACCGGCGTCCTCTGCGAAGTGGAGTCTAGAGATTTTTTAAATCATATATATTTCAGCAATTAAAAGTTAATTAATTTTTTAAATGATGTTTTTAATTAACTTTGTAAAGATAATCTTACTAACAGTTTTTAACAAAGTAGCGTGCTCTCCGCCAAAATTCCCCGTTTTTCTTTAATATTTCATCAGGCTGCTTATCATTTAGCGAAACCGGATGTTGGTGGTGGTGGATATCCCATTCTGATTCTGATGATAACCTCCTCACCTTATCCAAAATTAACTGCTGAACTAGTTTCAATTTACTTTCAATATTTAAAATCTCTAAATGAAAACATTTCGCTTGATCTTTCAGCTTTATACAGTTTTCGCACAAGCTCATTCCCCAATCCCCCGGATTCCCACAGTCCTTCAAATTATTTTTCAATAAAATGCTAGGCACCTGCATCAGGTGCTTTAGGAGGAATATCACATCCAAATTTTTTGATAAGTTATCTCGATAAACATAATCACCACCACTTGTCAAACTACTTATTTTGGATAAACAGACAACACAAAAAGTTTCCTCTTCCTCCTCCATCCCCTCCTCCTTTAAATGAGGTTCCTCTTCAAGTGTCTCCTCCATGTTATCATGGTCCTCCATTTAAATATTTGCTAATTACAAAACTTTATATTTAACTAATTTTTGTTTAAAATATTTTCAAAGTAAGCCGTGCATGTGCATTGGCAGATCAGATTTAGATTTCATGCACTTTAAAAGCAGCTGAGCCTGAACAGCTGATTGGGTTTGTTTTTGACAGAGTAAAGCAAACATGTATACAAAATTGAAATGTTGAAAGCATGTGCTTTAAAAAAATAATTATGGTCAATTAAAAATTTTAATTAAAAGTGTCAGTAATAATTATGGGTGGTCTTGAGGAGGATAATTTGGAGGTGGTTGACGACAAGGTGGTGGTGGAGGAGATGGAGGAGGAGGATGATGAAATTGTGAAGTGCGTTGTCTGCTTATCCAAAATAAAAAGTGATGGTTATCGTCATCATCAAGATAACTTGCTATCAAAAAATTTGGACGTAATATTCCTCCTAAAGCACCTGATGCAGGTGCCTAATATTTTATTGAAAAATAATTTGAAAGACTGTGGAAATCCGGAGGATTGGGGAATGAATTTGTGTGAACACTGTACAAAGTTGAGTGAAGAAGGGAAATCACTACATTTGGAGATTTCAAAGTTGGAAAGTAAATTGAGGTGGATTCAGCAGTCAATTTTGGATAGAGTGAGGTTATCATCACTTCCGGTTCCACAAAATGACAAGGAAGACCAGAGCTGGGGAAAATCCAAGAAAATGGAATTTTGGGGGAAGGCACGCTACTTTGTTAAAAATCGTGAGCAAGCTAATCTTTTTAATAATAGTTACTAGTTAATTTGAAAAATTAAATTACAAAGTTAATTATTAATTGTGTTGATTTTTTTTGGTACAGTTTTAGATCAGGACACCAGTGAACGAAGGGTACGGGTGGTGCCCCCACCATCGCCAATTGAAGGGGACCAATTAGCTAATGCGAAGGATCGGAATTGGAGAAATACTTTTACTGTTTTGGTAATTGATAAACAACAGAAGATAAGCGTGGATAATCAAGATAACCTAGAAGACCTTCCAAACGATACCCGAGGCTGTAAAATAGAACCAGAGGACCAACATGAAGACTTTGATGGGGACACTTTGAATACAGCGTCACCTTTGACCCCCGGGCACTCAGAAGATAAGGACCTTGAAGATAAGCGTAGTGAAGGATACAAAAAAGGACTGCAATTTTGGAACTGTCAGGTGACCGGATGTAGATCTCGATTTATGACTGCCCTTGGATTGGTTAGTCACACCGAAAAAAATCACGGGGAAGTGAATGATAAGCGATTTAAATGTGGAATTTGCGGGAAATGTTTTTGGAGGGAAAGTTTAAAAAAGAAGCATGAGTTGGTGCATGGGAAGGTTTTAAAGGGAGTGAAAAGGTATGCTTGTCATTTGTGTTCGGAGGAGTCGGGGGCAAGGTTTTGGAATAGGGATGGGTTGGTTAAGCATTTGATTGGGTATCATGATGGTGAGGGGGCGGGGGAGGGGGAGGAAAGGGTGGTAAGGAAAAGGTGTCACTTGTGTGGGCTGGAATTTAAGGAGAAGGGGGAGTTGACAATGCATTTGGTGAGTGAGCATAAAGATGAGGAGGAGATTAGGAGGGTGGAGGGATTGTCCAAGT
>JAQFXM010007758.1:0-11495 GCA_034693345.1 Entomobrya multifasciata
AAAATAAGCATAACTTGGCATGAACATGAATAGGTGCTTACGTGATTTCATACTCCTATGAATTCTAATTTGAAATTTTTGGAATTAAATTGGATAGGAAAAATGAATGATAATGAATTATCATTTATTTTTGTTACCTGGCTTTTTGGGCTGCTACTTTATGAACCTTAAGGAATTTTTTTGTTGAAAGGTGGATTATTCCAGAGAAAATTGAGTTGGGATTTAGGCGTGATTAGAATACTTCACGGTTTTTAAAAATTATTTATAACAAATGAACTTAAACCTTCTTATTGATAGCTTGGTATATAATGACAGGTGGGTATCACGTGTTTGTTGACTGTACATTAAAGTTTAGCTTTCAAATTTCACCAGATGCAGTATTAACTAAGCATCATTATTTCATAATCGATGATTTAAGTAGCCATACTTTTCCCGCATGGGCATGTGTCACGTTCTGTATTGAAAAATGATGTCAGAAATATGGTACTAAAGTTCTGCTTAGACACCATGTGGTAAAATTACTTTAAATGTTTTCACTTGACTAGCAGATTTAAATTATTTTGTCACGCCTTTTTGCTAATGGTGTTTCTATTGCTGCGAGTGTCACCAGATGTGATCTCGACTACAAAAACTTCAAATAAGTAAATCTGCCGCCAAAAAGAGGAAATCGAATAGTGACGGATGACGTTTGAAACTTTTGAATTACAATGGGATATTTGTATGTTTGGACTTCTATTCTCTGGTGCATTACATTTACCCACCTTAATTATTACTAAACTGGATGTAATTTAGAACCAAACGGCATATTCAAAATATATTTCAGAACTACTGTAAAAAATTTAACAATTTAACTAGTGAAAGTTCTCTTATTTTGGTGCCACATTATGTTTAGAGCCAAAGACGTAAATGGTTTTAGTTTCCAAGAATGTAAAAAATGTAATAACGTTTTTGGGGTACAATAAGACGTGGAAAGGAAAGAAAAATACTACGTACATTCATAACTATTCACTGCTTCTATGTTGGTTTTTATCCCGTTTTTGCTATGAAATTGAAACCAGACAAACGGCTAGACAATTGAAATACGATACATGCATAAGATATGAAAAATGAAAATTGCAAACGCAGAATCCGTTGTCTTTACGAATCTCACACGTGCACAATATATACGTACATGCCATGTCGTATTCATATCCAAGCAATATGCACAAATATCCCCAGCCTCAACTTTTAATAATTCTACAACAAAAGATCCAATTTCAACTAGGGAATGTACACCTACGTCTTGTCATAATCCTTTTTTTCTTTTTGTAAAACAATAGGGAATAGAGGACACCTTAGAAGGTGCCATCGCTATTCAGCCTCTCGTAAGCAGTATTGGTGGCTTCGATGAATATTTTACAAATCTAACTCGGGACCATTCCAAGATTAATCCGTGGTTCGACGAGTTTTGGGAACACCATTTCAAGTAAGTCTGCTTTACATACATATGCATAACACAGGAACGAAAATTGTTTTATACTTTATATAATCTTGGATCACGCTTATGTATGTAGGCCAAATTAGAAACTTTTTCCTTCCCATTTTAAACTTATTTGTTACATAAAACACAACTAATGAAAAACTGATCCCCAAACTCAGTATACATGCACATCTGCACGCCATACTCTCTAGAGAAATTTCTTTTACACTGTTTTCCAATTTTACAGTTGTTCGTTGAATCCCTCGTCTTCGATCTCGCGAAACAGTTGTGATTTAATCAGCCCAGGAATTACTGCAGAGACCGGCTATTCTCAACAGTCCTTTGTTCATTTTGTTCGGGATGCTGCATACGCCTTTGCCACATCCCTGCACAATTTACACAAGGAATTGTGTCACGGGGTGCCCGGAGTTTGTGAGGCGATGAAGCATGTGGATGAACTCATGATGTACGAACACTTGAAGAATGTCAGCTTTAAAGGTGAGCAAGATTAAATGATGCATTCTAAGTCAGTGCTCCTTGTGTGTTATGAGAACTATAAATAAATCCCACTTTACGTCGACTTTTTGTAAAAAGTTTTCCGCCAGATTTCATTTTAATTACTCAACTTCACAAAATCTTTCTAAGAATTTGAAAAAGCAGGAATCTAAGTGAAAGGAAGAGACATTAGTTTGGAAAGATTTTAGGAATAAAGAACTGCGAAGTTTCCAAATAATCGTTTTAATTACAATCCAAAATGATTTTCTGACAGAATTATTAGTTAGAAGTATTATCATCGCGAAAAAGTTTTATTAGATGATAGAAAAAATCATATTGAATATAAAGACGTAAGCTGAAAGTGTATAAAACTGCTAGTCTTTTTAGCTTTAATAAAAATGTGAAACAAAGTATCTCTAATCACCCCCAAAATATCAACATAGGAAATTGAATACATCCATGTGACATAATGTCTCCTTCCTAGCTTTTAGATATTTCTTAATTTCTAATTAATGCCACATTAACTGTATTTTAGTTTTCGTAAAATGTCTTTTATATAATAAGTAATTTAGGCAGTTACCACTCTCAAAAACAATTGTGTTTTGAAAGTTTGAAAAAACGTTATACATACCTTTCATTAGTGGTCCCCTTATCTTAGCTGTGATATGTTGTTAGAGTGAAAGTAAATCAGGTAATGCGATTAGATTTTTTCCAGTACGATTGTATTTCTTCTTACTTCATTCGTCCGTAACTACGTCAATAGTCAATGTACCCCAACCCTACCTTACCTCAGCCGTTTCCCCGAACTTTGTTTAATTCAAACTTAGTTACAGCGACAGTTAAAGTACCAGAATTAGCCCACTAAAAATTTCATTGCCACTTACGACCTTCTAATTTTTTATTGACTCTAAACTTTATTCACTTTTTCTCTTTCATTTTTATCATCGCTTTCATTTCATGATGTCACGCATGTCAGACGAGGAAGAGAACACTTTCCGTTTTTCTAGAGAAGGTGACGGCCCTATTCGCTACACGATCGTTAACTATCAGCGTGATTCAGACAACACTTATAGTTGGCACAAAGTCGGCAACTATTCATGTAAGTACAAAATCTTTTATAATTTTGTTCGAATTACGTTTCAGTGTTTAAAAAGATGTCGATATAATAAAACCTTACAAGTTAATATTATTGTTCAGTTTGATTTAAATATTTCTCAATGGTTCAGTGTAAATATGTTTTTCATAAAAGTATTTAAGTGACAATTATCATTTCACTTGAATAACATAATCATTTCGTTTGATTTATACATTGTATCACTGCATTACTTTTTAGAATAGACTGGTTGAAAATAAAAAGTGAAAGTGTAAAATATCTGTAATACACACAATTTTTAAGCACTATATCATACAATACATCATAATAACAAAACTATGTGAGCAACACAAATGCTGTTATAATCTGTCGTTTCTCATCCTGCTTATAAATTCATTGCCTAAATTTATAAACAATGATACGTGAAGTGCATGGATTGTAAACAAGTCTTATCTACGAACTACAATTGTTTACATTGGTTGAGGTATTTTTGCTTCTAAAATTGGAACTTGTTAGCGCGCTCTTGCAAACACGACAAGATACGATACTAACAATACTAGAATGTTTAAATGAAATTTAAATGCTAATGTTTAAAGGATGGACTAGAAAATATGCGACAACTTTTTGCTATGGTATCACTAGAAGATTTTTTTTACACATGCATGCATACATACTTATATAACTTGTCATTTGTTTAATTAAGAATAAATAGAAAACAGGAAAAATTATACAGGGTCATGGTCAAATTACAAATAGTATAATTATCGCAAATAATAGAAAACAAACTTACTTCATATCATCTTTATACTGAAGAACTTCGATTAGTTTGTTGCGTTGTTCTGAGTAAACTCTCACGTAATCAATAATTTTGGCACGATACCTAATTTGTGAAAATGACAATGCATCTCTACTCGTTGCCATTAATTTAATTGTGACGTAACAATGTTTCGAAGTCTATGTTCTTGCTTTCGCTTACTTAATTATTGAAACGACGATAACTCTGAGCTAGCATTTTGTTATTCTACTGGATATTGTATTCGTTGAATTGTAGTTGATTAGCAATTTATATGCGTGGTAGTTTATTTGTCTGAGGTGGCGGAAAAATAATGGAGTAGCACGCTATTACTATGCAATCGATAGTTAATTATGTATGGATATCTTGTCAAAATCAAATAATTTTAAGAACCGTAAATAATCCTCAAGTTATTTATTGTATGTACATGCCTAATCTTGTTGGTGCCATAATATTTGTTTAAGCAAATTTAATGCTCCGGCTGATTCAATAGTCAATGATGAAATGGAATAACTTTAAGAATTAAACAACTTTCGTGTTCTCGCTAGTTTCAATTTATTATATATTCTCTATTAAAATCGCCTTGGGATGGGAATTATTCGCCTTTTCTCGGTTGTGCCGAATATTTCGCTTCATTGTCCGCACTGCTGGTAATAACACAGCAGCACTTCTACTAATATTTGAAGTGCAAGAGGCAACAATGACTTTCGGATGGTCAGAAGTCGTTTGTGCTGCGACTTTTATTTTGGCTCTAATCGCTTTTACTTCAATTTTGCCAGAATCTGGGGTATGATTGTGGTCATCCGGGGAACTAGCATAGATAACTTTGTGGTCGGCTGTAATTGCTGTGCCTTTGCACTTCTCATGGCGTCTTAAGACACAGTACCAAGTGTCTGCCCCTTTTCTAATTCGGGAGTACCTGTATCCTTTATGTCTGAGATGATCTGCATTATGGGTACTCTTCACAAATTCAAGTGGCATCGTAAAAAACCCAGTTCGGGTTAACAAATTAAACTCAATAAAATGTAAATATTTCAAATTTATTTGTTAAATATTAGTGAAATTTAGCACCACACTTTTTATTCAACTGAGTCACTTTGATCGTTTGCTGTTCAGGTTTATTTGTAAAATGACGTTTTGGAAAAAATAAATTGTAACTAAATTAAAGAAAACATGCATTTGAAGTACTCAATTTTATATGTTGGTTCATGTATCACAGTATGTTTGATATTATATGCTTGCTTGTCACATTTTAATGACATTTTCCTTCGCATAAACTTTGAACCTATATCCGAATACATACTTGAGTTTTTTGTTGCTTAGTTGTGTTATATTTATGGCATTGGTGACGTTTTAGTGGATATTGGGTTCTAGAAAACATCCATCCATAGATCAGTAATTATGTGTATTTAAGGTTTTATAGGAAACATTATGCATAGGTATGTATACATAATTATCTACGATGTAGTTATCGTTCAGAAAATTGGTCAGTTCAAAGTGGAATACACTGTGACTATTAGTGATTTGAGGATGCATCAGGTCATAAAAACACAAAGAACTATTTGTGGACTGTCCAACAACGTGAAATGGATTGTTAGCATCTTGAATTGTTAGCATCTTGCATTGTTGGCATCTTGCATGTTAGCAAGTAAACATGTTGGCAAGCTGCTCTGCTGGCAAATAACCGAGTTAGCAATATGGTTTGTTAGCATATAACCGTGTTGGCAAAATGGTTTGTTAGCATATACCCGTGTTGGCAAAATGACATGTTAGCATAATTTACATGTTAGCAAAATGCAATGTTAGCTAATCGCCGTGACACACTAGAGTGTCACGGCCATTTGGCGATCATCTTTGGTTTAAATTGAAAAAGACAAATCTAGAGACAAAAACATAAAAGTACATGAACTTTTGCACTCAGCATCTATAAAACATTAACTTTCTTTTAGTTTTAAAAGGATGAAAGGGAACAGTAGAATCTAATTAAAGTAGGTAAACATTTTGGTTCCAGTTATGCGTCTAGTTGCACGCATGAAAGAGTTGCGCTTTGTAAAGGTTGAAAGATGTTTCAAGTAGCAAAAAATCGTATTCACCTTACTGAGCAAACATATTTAAATAATAAACCATTAAAATATACTTTAAATGACAAAAGTGAAAGTTGTCTTGACATTCTTGATAAGCCATATTATATACATATATTTGGCCCGAATTTCAGCCACGCAATTGGATATACTTCACCTGTGTAATTCGAAAAATACACTCAATTTCGTTTAAAAAAAGTTACAGTTTCAGGATCAAGCAAGTTGCATATATAGGCAGTTACATTGCAACATGTGAAAATGCCACTTTATACATTGTACATGTTTTATATTGGTATATATGGAAGTTATATCAAAGGCAATTATCCACCTACAAAACAAGGAGGTACCTATTTTTTAAATTTAGTGTGTCATGCCACGCACATTTGCCTTGTCGACGATGACGATTGCCCAAAAAGACAACATAAGTGCATGCATACAAAAATATTAATTTTGTACACTCCCAGTTTTTGTCATATCTTGTAGATAATTCTTTTGACGTTGAAATAACTTTTTATATTTGTTTCGTGTTTTAGTGGGCCCAAATAACAAACTCTTGTTGGAAATCGATGACACCATTCAATATCGACATGGCCATCCGGACTATCCTGAATCTACTTGCGCAACACCATGTGAAAGCCATCAAGTTAAATTTCGTGAGGTAAGCTACTAAAATATGTTAGCTTAGAAAATTAAAATGAAACGAGCGTCATTTTAGGAAATTAAATGTCAAAGAAGTATATAGCAATCCCACTTTTTGCAGCAGTGTCTTCCAAAAATAAGAAGTGTTTGAAGCTGGTACACAGTCAAAATAGCATATTGTGTGTTTATTAGTATTACTTCCTCTGAATGCACATTTTACAGAGAGACGACACATGCTGTTGGAAATGCCGAAACTGTCCTGCCCACTACATCAAATTAGATGACTTTCACTGCGAAGAATGTAAACAAGGTTTTGCGCCTGACTCCACACATTCCAATTGTTTACCCATTCCAGAGAAGTACATTGACTATACAAATCCTCTTGCCATTGGGGCCCTTTCAGTCTCCGCATTCGGTAAGGCTGCTAGCAGGCTTAAGTTTTTAGTAAGCTTGATTTGTTACAATAGAAAATATATGAAAAGTTGAATATGCTCCAATACATTGCAAAATTCGGCCGAGTTTGCAATTTTTGAAACGTCAATATAACCATTATTAAAGCTCTTTTCGTCTGAATGTCAGCTTGTCATGTTATGCCTGTTCGTGCAAAAGACCATGCAGTTTTCTAAAGTTTTCTGAGCAATATGTGTGCATGTATCGAAGAATTTTAAATATCTTCCATTTAAAATACACTTGGAAAAGTTCTATCATGAAAGTTGAAAGTAAACACTGTAAAATACGTACAAATATGTACTTTTATCCCTTCAAGTCAAGTTTTTTCCATATAAAAACCTTTTTTGTTGATTCTTTTTCATAGTACAATATAAATAAAGCTTACAACGGTATTTACTTTTGAGGCAATATCACTTCATTCCTTCATTCCATCATTCCCTTTCGAAGTTTACTTTTAATTAAGTTCACATTTCAAAATGGATGTACCAATAAATTGTTCTATGATTCAGAAAATTTATTTTCGTAAACTATTTAGGTTGATGATAGGATCCTTAAGCTTTAAAAAACGAAATGAACTAATGTTGAGGTCAATCAACAAACGATTTAATTTTAAATTTTTCCCCAAACTTTTTCCGCAGGGATTCTAGTAACCGTTTTTGTTACTCTGGTATTCTGGAGATACAACGATACACCAATCATCAAAGCGGCCGGTCGAGAACTCAGCTTTGTTCTTCTATTTGGAATTCTCTTGTCCTTTTCCGTTACATTCTTCATTGTAGCAGAACCTTCTCGAATTACCTGTGGAATTATGCGGTTTTTCCTTGGATTCTGTCCCACTTTGTGCTATGCAAGTATCGCCACAAAAACAAACAGAATCGCCCGAATATTCCATCACAAATCTGGCCCATCAGTGCCAAAAACCAAATTTATCAGCCCAACATCTTCAATGATCATTGTTGGGTTGCTAATCGGTGTAGAGGTTATCATTAACTTTGTTTGGATGGTATGGATGCCTCCAGATATCACATACACTTATCCAGATAGACAAACCAAGCTGCGCATTTGCGAGGTACAATTGATGGCTTTGGCGAAAGAACAACATAGCAACCTTTAAATAGTAGTAATTTTTTGAAAACTTAATGTTAAATGTACATAACAACGATGAGCTATGTTTTTATTTCGCGAAAGGCTTCAATTACATTTATGTCCGGGGTGATGGTTAAGGGCTTAAATATATATTGCGAAATTCCCAATTTTTCTAAATGCATTTTTTGTGTTGCTTTTTTAAATTCTTAGGGCGTGGATTCGTTTAGTTACATGATTGGATTTATTTATCCGTTAATACTCATTGGCTTTTGTACAATTTACGCAATTCAAACCCGTAAATGTCCGGAAGGGTTTAATGAGACTAAATACATAGCGTTTACTAATTACACTATAATTATCATATGGCTGGCGTTTGTCCCCTTATATTTAACCAGCTCTAGTAGCACTGTTCGGGTGGTCACTCTAGCCATTTCACTATCACTCAGGTAAGTAGAGCTCAATTGACTGGACATGTTTTACTCTGCATTTACTTTAATGTATTCACTATAACTTATAATTAAATTATTTCCTTTCTTAGTGGTTTGGTAGAGCTGGCCTGTCTCTTCTTTCCCAAAATTTACATAGTTTTACTTAAACCTGAGAAAAATACGAAAGAAGTAGTAATGGCTCAAAATCGGAGCTCGTTTGTACCTGTAAGTAATTCATTACTTTACCCTTATCATCACAACAACCACAATTATCTTCATACCCCCCAGACCTTCCACCGTCACAATTGCCAGAGTATAGGCGGAAGCAGGCATACTCTACATCCTGAAGAAATTCCTATAAGCAGCACCGCATCATGTTCGTCGGATCCACCGTCCTGTTAATTAAAGTCCTTTGCTATGATGAATACTACACTAACTACACTTTTATGATTCATACAGCAACCTTTGAACTTGGAATAGCTTCGAGGAGGCGGAAACCTCTGTAGTGATCGTATACGGTTTTGTAATACGCATCCTCAAAGATTATACGATTGTATGATAGTATATGGCGTCTATGAATATCGCAAAAGGCAAATATTTATTAATTAAGTGGAATAATTGCAAGCATTCCCTTATAGATCGTACTGTGATTCATATTCATGTATTTTTCATTAAGAGGATTAAATATAAGATCCTTGTAAATTTCTAAACTTAATATTATTCCTTTAGACAAAGCAAAGAAAGGAGACACACGCTATGCATGCAAAAACTGGGAGTTACCTGTTTGATGCGATGCGCTAAAGAAATGCGATGATAATTAAAATAGTTTAGTCAGTCATTATGATTAGAGTGGGAAGTCAGAGATCATGTTGGTTTTAAATTGTGTATCGATAACACGCTTATAGTTTGTTTTTAGTAGTACATATCTTATGTTACTGAAGAAGTAGCTTTAAAAACTTTCTACGACTTGTATTTTAAGTCCAATAATACGTAGAGTTAAACCTGAAATTTTGAAACAATGATCTTCAAGAATCTCAACAATACCTACTGTGCGCTATTTATTTTTACATTTTAAACCTTAGATTTTTTGCCATAGAAAGGTATACCTTGATTTTAAATAAAACTGACTACACTTACGCCGACGTCATTTCTATAATCATTCAATCTGGTCAGCAAGAGTGGTTGATCTGTCTGACATATATATTATATTAAAACCATTAGGATATCTTTACCGGCGTCATTAGCTGTGATTATCGTCCACAGCACTAATTTGGTTAATTGAAATGTAATCCAATAAAAGTTTGAAAAATACACCATAAATTCTGCATAAAACTTTTACATTTGAGTTTTTAAATCTACTATTAAGAATTGTACAATGTATTTGTATATTAGTATTTTTACTCTGGTTATTTATTCCTGGCCCTTCAAATAAAATTGTATTTCATATCGAGTTAATTCCCAATCAAAACGGATTTGTCTATAAATCAAGTATGGATGCATATATTTAAGTGTATTTCATAGTACTACACAATCGTTGTGGTATTTAGCCATCATCATCATCTCCACAATCACACAAATAAGAACTATGTATTTCAGATAAAGTTAGCTCAAAGTACGAAATTCTGCATCCTGTCATATTTGGTTTGCTATTGTAACGGTTTTATTTCTGCTTTTCTGTAACCTTCAAGAGATACCAGCAGCCCCAAACTTTCTTCTTTGTTTCCTTTCCTTTCTCATTTTGCATTCCAAAAACATGCATTCTCCATTTGACTTACCCTACAGGCTACTTTTTTTCCTGGAGCTTTACAGTTGCAACTGAGCAGAAAAATTTTCTTTCCTGAAACTTAAATAAAAAACGTTTAAGATAATATACAGCTATCATAAATATTTTTCTATTATTGAGTAGCACACAAACGAGCAACAAGGCTAACCAAACCAGCAACAGGGTAAAAAATATGGAACCGATCTATGTATGCATTTGTGACCGTATGTAGATTTTAGTACGTTACGTTGCTCGTCATATTCGATCTTATAGCTATGGGATGTTGTGTATATCGGAATGCATGTAAACTTTCATGCTTTTGGACAAGATAAGGAAAACCGGTGTTGCATTGGTGATGACGGAGTAAAAGCGATGGTCTGTCTGAAGCACGCTAGTGAGTTGCATGTGAGCAACCGAGAGAGTAACATCAGTTTTTCTGTCATGTCAGTTTTCTCTCTGAAGGAAATATACTAAAAAAGTTTTTTTTTGTGTCAGTTCTGTGGGTGCGTTATATGCACCTGCTGAACACAAACTATAAATGTACCTTTGTAAGATAAATATATAAGTAACTACACACGAATAACAAAAGAACATTTAAAAAATGTAATTATCATCTTTTTCAACAACACAAAATTAATCTAGGAAAGTACCATGAAATGAACCAAAAAAATTTATATGAACATTTTTACACCTAATTTTGGAAAAAACGTAATATTAAAAAATGTACAATGATTTTTTTGTACACTTTAAATATTTTTTGAATCTCTGTGTTTATTCTTGTCACTTATTTTCCACTTCATACAACATGAATATGTACATGTTTTTTAAAGCTAATTAGTTTAGTTTTTAAGCTTGACAGTGATTAATCACGCTATACTAATATAGTTAACAGCAATTATTTTATTTTTTATGTTTTGTCCTTCACATTTAAAAGATATTTCTGTGCATGTCATTTCGTATTAATTTTTTTGTCGAGCTAAGCGAAACGGCTTCGTCTAAATCAAGCACAAATAAACCCTGGTAGACGGTTAAATTAGATACTCTGTAATAACTTGTTACATTAAAGGGAACCAATGATCTATTTAAAATTGAGCATCAGATTCAAATTCTGCGCCTAAAAGTACATATGTAGTTTCAGTTTTCAAACTGTTCATTTGTACGATTTGGGGTTGAACCCGTTAAGTGGGGGCGGGTCAAGGTCAAACTTGG
>JAQFXM010007759.1:0-11495 GCA_034693345.1 Entomobrya multifasciata
GACAAGCTCTTGATGCTTCTGGTTTGAGCATAAGCAACGAACAGTCTGGATGGGGTGCAGCCAACGGTGAAGGTGCTTCAGCTGCAGCTGGAGACTCCACCATTCAAGTTATTCCAGTTGCTTCTAGCTTGGGAATGGCCAAGCCCTAAACCAAATGTTTGATTTTAATTAATATTTATTATGGATTTTGTTGTTTCATATTTGATTTCGAATGGTGTTGTAAGAATTTTACCAACGCTTGAATATTTGATTAAACAATAAATACTAAATTTCTATTGCAAACTACATTCGTTCATGTGATTAAATATCTAATTGCCTAATTAATCAAATTTTGCAAAATTGTCCACCTCATTTGATAATCTCGTTAACGCTACCGTTTCAATTTTGAAGCTATGCTAGGAACCATTGAACAATTTTTAATATCATTACACCACAAGAGTTCTCTAAAAAGATTTGACAAACAACGTGACCTGTTTTCATAACGAATATCAAAATACTCTACCATGCATTTTTACAAATTTATTATACGTTTTTGAGCATTATGCATTTATATTTTAGCCGATTGAGTGTTTAAATATTATAGTTGAGAAAATATTTCAAATTGAACACGAAATCAAAATTGCAAAATACTAAACTGCAGCAAAGCAAATTTATTCACTAACTATAAATAATATATAAATAATTTGCATTTCAATATCCCAATGACAAATGTATATGGACTTGGCCTAAAATAATAACATTTCCTAAATGAATAGTAAATCAAATCGTGGACAGCACAATTTTTCGTTTTATCTAAATCAAAATTCAAAATATGCAATATAAAGCCTACTTAAATACAAATTCGGACTACATAATATTATTTTAAAATTAAATCCTGATGTAATCCTCGCTATCTCAAAAATCTGTTAATATTTTTCACATCACACCGTAACTACTCAAGTAGTATTTAACTAAATATGCCACTTGTATAAAGTAGGCTTCCAAAAGCATGGACACAATATTCGTAAAAACTGTAATCGTGGTAAATTGTACTACACACACTTTATATTTATTAGATTGTCTTTTAGAAATTTTAGTTCTCTTCTGGTAACTCAAAATAAACTAATTACAAAAGTGTCAGTTACAATTTATATTAACATTTTATATTCAGAATGGAAATATTTAGTAAATGTTGTGTAGTGTAAGTTATTATCAAAATGTTAAAGACTAATAAAAAAATGTGTAAAACATTGAGAAACTATTAAAGATTATTTTGTACATACTAATGCGCAGCGTTTTGGTAATCCAAACATACATAACAAGTTACACACGCGAAATAGACTTTGTTGATATTGCTTGATGTAATATTTGCTTCGTTTGTTGAAATTAAAGAGCAATTAATTTTTAAAAAGCTAACTAGAAACTAATATCATGACGTACAAATGTTTTTGTTTCAATCTAACAACCGCTACTGCATCGTGAACCAATTAAAAGAACTTGAAAGATTTTCGAATCCCAGAGATTTGACTTAAATTGAATTTGTGTCAGTGACAAAATATTTTGCTTCCTACGTTGTAATAAAGCTTTAATTTAACATATGTAAATTATCATATCGTATTTTGGTCTGAAAACCTGCAGATTCTTCTAAAAGCAAATGTAATGCATATTTATTTCGTCCAAATTGTTTGGAATTCTTGTCATTATGACATAAAATCAAAAGCAAATCAAACGCATTTTGTTCTTATTAAGCCTTGCTATTTCGTCATATTAGCTTTGGTTTGTAATCTACAACAAATGCGCCACGTGCAGAGCTTTACAATATTTTTATCAATAAATGCCTGATTTTATAAGATAACGCCACATCAAACTAGATTGAAATTGTAAAAACCAGTTTAATAATATCCTGTTCGAATTTTGCTGCCAAAACAGAGCACAGTGTGACCACACTATATTATTTGTGTATATTCATAAGAACGATTTCCGCCTTTCTATTCAATGTAAAACATTAAGGATTAAGTTCTTAAACATTCTCAACTAGCTTTTAAGTACCTAGTAAGCATTTTTTACAGAAATGTATACACACAATCTAGTTCCAATTGTTTATCGAAAGCCATGGCTTATCCCGTGTAAACATAATATCTGAAGACCAACCCTTTTCAACACGCTCCTTACTACATATTATCTAAATACCTTCGTACCGTTCCTTATACCTTACCTTAATACACGAAAAGCATTTTCACAGCATTGTAAGCTTTTAAAATATTTCAACTCAACTCAAGCAACTTGTATAAAAAGTCACGTCAGCTTTCCAGAAAATCATCAATAAACTCCCTCAACTTGCCCAGCAAACACCAAAACCAACCATCTCTCTCCATTCAAATATTTCCTTACGGAAAACCTCTAATCCAATCACCATGAAGTCCTTCATTGTCCTTATTGCCGTTGTTGCAGTTGCATCTGCCAACTCAATCAATCGTTCCTCTGGTTGGGGTAAGTCGAATATATTTTATTGGCTGTGTTACTCAATTTGTATCGAATTTAAACTTTGTACTAATTTCACAATTATTTTCTTCACTTTGTTTGTCTAGGATCACCAAGTATTCCAAGCCCATCCATCGATCTTGAACTTGCGGCCGCTGCTGCAGCTGCCGCTTCTGGTCAAGCTTCTGCAAGTCAAGCACTTATCGAAACTGCAGCCGGCAACACAGATGGACCTGCCTACCTTCAATCCCTTTCCGGGGTCCTTGCTTTGGTCAGCCAAGATGAGGAAATCACACAGGTCGCTACTGCTGACAAGCCATCCGGAGCTACATCCACTATTAACGTTGTTGACGTTGAAAATGTTGCCCTTGCTCAGGATAACTTGGAAGGTAATTTGGGTGGTGCTCTTGGAGCTTCTGTTATCAACGCTGCTCAGTCCGAGGCTTCTGGAGAAGGTGCGTTGGCTGCTGAGGCTGAATCTTTGAACGCTGTTTCACAGAAGAAACACTAATTTTGAATTATTTTGATTCTGAATTAACGCAATGTTATGATTTTTTAAAGACAAAAATAGTCTATTCGCGAATTGTGAAAAGTTTCATGAAAAATAAATACTACATTTTGACTTGTTTAAAAATATTCTTAGAAAGATTTTTATATCAACTTATTTTAACAGTAATTTATTTGACCAAATCGTGCAAAACTTAGTTTTGAACTCATTGAAAATATTCACCACAATATAATCAAAGAAATATTACAATAATATATATTTGCATTCATAACCATCGAACCATAAATACATTTCATCAATTCGAACTTTAGCAAAATAATCTTTACATAATTTGGACTTTCATAAAATGTCTTTTTCCGACCATAACTTTAAACTGTAACATAAGCTTTTAAAGTAATTAATGGCTATGCCTAAGAAATTTTATTCTCTGCTATTGCGAAAAGTGGATCGTTTTATAAAACTAATACACCGTCCTCTAAATATGTAATTCGCAAAACGTCTATGAAAAAATCGATATGCACGCACTACGATTACGAATATTGAATCATCAGTTTGAATTTTTTAGTTGGATTGAAAGTTGAATTGAAAAATCATTTGAAATATCGGTTCTGCTTAAAAAAATTTGGTGATTGTAACAACGCGGTTAATATGTCGTTAAAATTACAACTAAGAACACGTTAATTACTATTGTATTACTTTATGAACAAATTGTTATTTAGTTATATTTACCCAACTTATCGATAACAAACGGAATGGGGTAACTATTACTTGATTATCATTCCCTTAAGAAAGGTCATTCTGCAAATTGGAATTGGAGCGGAAACACGAAAGGGTCATCGTAAAATGAATTTTTATAATGATGAGCGTTAGTTTAATCGAGAATTTGGTAATGATTGAGTTTTCCCCGTGGAAAGCTCAATTCACGATATTTTTACAATAATAATAATAATGATTGCAATAAGAACGACAAATTGAGTTTAGGGTCGTAGAAAGCATCGTAGAAATAAAAAACTGAATTCTACAAGTATGTTTTGACAAAATATCATAAAAATATCCTCATTTTTTGAACATTCAAAGATATATGTTCATGAACAGAAAAATATTCGCTGGTGAAACAACATCATAGAATTAGACCTTCATAAATATTTTCATTATTACTTTAAATATTAACAGGCATACAAATTCTGAATTGACCCAAATTTTCGATTAAACATATTTACATATTACAAGCGTTTCAAGTTTGCACATCATATGTGTTCATAAGTAAATAACGATTATCCTGGAATTTTTCAAAGTGTGAAGTCAAGTTTGCCTTATTACAAAAATAAATTAGATATGTTTGCTAAGCTAAAAGCATAAACTTTCAAAACTAGTATTAGTTTGTTGATACGTTTGGCAACTTAAAATTTAACACAATCCTTTAAAACAAAAATTGACATTATTTATATTTAAAGTTTACTAGCTTAAACCTGTAATAGCTGTTTTCAGCAATCATCATTCGTTCGTACATATGGATGTCCATGTCCATGGATGTTAATGTCCAACTACTATGCATTTTCACTGATTATTCTAAGAACAACGCATATTTTTGAATACTTTAATCCTTTTTTGTTGAAATGCATACGTTCAATAACTGACAATCAGATACACCAAAGCAAGGCTATACTAAAAAGGATTTGGGTTTTAAGTTACTTGCAAACGACATCGTTCATGAATATAAAAAGAAAAATGCATACGTAGCACAGGCTAACATTGTTTAATAAAAAATACAGAGTACCCCTAACCCTAGTACTCAAATATATTCCCTGCTACATGCTTAAGAGTAAAATGCTTTTGTAAAAAATAACTAAGTGAACTACACCAACTCTTTTTCAACTCATTGATACCAAAAAATCTAGTATAAAAACCCCAGACTCATTTCCAATCAATATCATTCACTCAGATCAGCTTCTCTAATAAACAACCTCTCTCAGTATTCTAATTCAATCACCAAACCTACCTCCAAATATCACCATGAAGACCTTTGCAGTCCTCCTTGTCACCATTGTCGCCGTTAACGCTGGTTCAATGCGTATTGTTCGTCAGGCAGGATGGGGATCCCCTCCAGCACCAACTCCAGGTTGGTCTACTACCACACTCCCACCCACAACAACTGGATGGCCAGCATCTCCACCAACAACCACTCCCGGATGGAGTCCACCACCACCACCACGTAAGTTTCTAAACTGAACTCTATCTCGAATTTATATCAAATTGTTGTTACAAGCTACTATATATTTCGAATTGATATCGAATGCAATAACTTATATTCGAATATTTGTTTTTCTTTTATTTTGATAGCACCATCCGCCACTTTGACTAACATCAACTTGGACGCTGCTTTAGCCGCTGTTGGATCCGGATGGGCTGGAGAAAACCACGCTGATAACGTACAAGTCGTTGGAGCTGGTGGATGGGGACCAAGTGCCGAACTTATCATTTCTTCCTCCGGAATCTCTGATGTTGACCAAGCAGGATCTATCCTTCAAGTGACTTCCCAAGATGCCCAATCTGCTAGCAGCTTGAACAACATTGCCGTTTCCCAACTTGCTGAAGGTGCTGAAG
Organism: Entomobrya multifasciata; assembly: GCA_034693345.1. Lineage (NCBI taxonomy): Eukaryota > Metazoa > Arthropoda > Collembola > Entomobryomorpha > Entomobryidae > Entomobrya > Entomobrya multifasciata. The sequence goes on from JAQFXM010007759.1 coordinate 5,573, forward strand.
GTCAGTCTCTTGACGCTTCTGGTTTGAGCATCAGCAACGAACAGTCTGGATGGAGCGCAGCCAACGGTGAAGGTGCTTCAGCTGCTGCTGGAGATTCTACTCTTCAGGTTTTGCCCATTGCTTCTAGCTTGGGAATGGCCAAACCTTAAAAAATTGACTAATAGGAGAATTGGTTTATTTTGTGATGACGGTTATAAAATTTTAGAATTCAATTGTTACATTTGTTGTTGTTATAAATTTCAAATGGTGCTAAAAAACGATTTTTCCTTCGATCGAAATTTTATAATAAAATGAATATTTAACAGTAATTTACCTTTAAATTGAAATAATTGATACACAAACTAGAGTCATGTTTCATGCATTCATACACTCTATTTCACATTGCTGCATAATTGGCTCCAAAACGTATGCGTTCACAGCCAAACCTCATCACGAATTTTAATATCTTCTTGTTTCAATTGTTGCATTCATTTTCGTCCACGATAGTGCTTGTTTCATTTAAGTAACATTTCAAGTATAGAATAAGCTATATCCGTTTAAGTAAAGCTTTGTATGAGTTGTTGTTTATTGTCTAAATTTACCTTTAAGTTGTTTACTTTACAATCATACATACAACAACTTGCATGCATGTAATGCATAATTTTTTTACTGACCTTGTCTGAAGATACATATTTTCTCGAATCTTAAAAGAGCTATTATTTTGGTAAATTTAATTGTGTCTAAGAACCCAAAAATGCACTAATAAATTTGCACGTTCACAATTTTAGATTTTCATGCATTTAGAAGCCCGTAATCACTATAAAGTATCATTGTATATCCCACAGATGCCTTTCAACAAGTTTACCATACGTATTTATTCTGCTCACATTTTAGTACATTTTTTTACTAATACGATAACGATGCATAATTTGAAATGACTCGAGCTGTAATGTGCAAATATCCCACTTTATTTAAATGCCGTCAATACATTCCTTTATATGCTTGCCTTGCAATTAAAACGAAATGCATAACCGCTAGCTTCCGAATACGATATAAACACACTGCATCTTTTACAGCTTTAATCCGAAGTGGCTGGACCTAAAAACCGATATTCTGTCATAAAGTAAGTTTACCTAAAACGTAATCACTTAACCATTCTATAGTTTCTTTTGTACATATTAGTAGCACACATGCATTTCAAAAGTAAACGCTGTAAGGATGCCCTATACCTACTAATCCGAATTCCGCTTTCAGTTGAGCTTATTCAGTACCAAAGTACATTCTAGTCAACCAACCATATTATACATAACATGGGCATTGGTACAGGGTACCTAATTGTAAGTTATCTGTTGAACACGCGTGTATCCAATAAAATGTGAACACGCAACATTTTAATGTTAAAACGTTTTCAATCAATTTCAGTCAATTTGTATCAAAACCCATGGCATCATTTCAGAAAACTATCAGTCACCTTTATCAACTTGTTTAGCAAACACTCAAGCCAATCAACTGTCTCCAGTTAAATCTTAGTTCAGGAAAAATTCTAATCGGTTGCCACCATGAAAATATTCATCGTTCTTATTGCCGTTGTTGCTGTTGCATCTGCCAACACAATCAATCGTGCTACTGGTTCAGGTTGGGGTAAGTTGAATTCGTACTCTATTGAAACTTTTCTTAAAATCCAACATAAATGTAAACTGTGTACTAATATTTCCGACTTTTGGTTTACTTTTATTTGTCTAGGATCTGGAAGCAGTATTCCATTACCATCCATCAATATTGATCTGGCCGCCGCTGCTGCAGCTGCCGCCGCTGGTCAAGCCTCTGCCAATCAAGCTCTTATCGAAACCGCAGCTGGTGACATTAATGGACCAGCCTATCTGCAATCCATTTCTGGAGTCCTTGCTTTAGTCAGTCAAGATGAGCAAGTTTCACAGATTGCTAATGTTGATAAGCCATCCGGTGCTTCATCTACAATCAATGTTGCTGATGTAAACAATCTTGCTGTTGGTCAGGATATGTTGTATGGTGGCATGGGTGGATCTATTGGAGCTTCGGTTGCCAACTCTGCTGCATCCCAATCTACTGGAGAAGGTTCAGCAGCTGAAGAGGCTTCGTCTTCGGTTGCTGTTGATGATTTGAAAAATCTAACTTAATCAAAACGTTTTCAAGATAGTATTTTATATCATGATATTTAAATTGGTAAATAATTAGTGTAAACCTAAATGAAAAATAAATATCACATATATTCATTGCGTTTTTTTGCAAACCAATTTTGTCTTTGTTTTAAATGATTTATTAAGCAATTGCTGTATCGGTTTAAAAAGTTTTAAACATTTTAATCATATCCTTAATTTATTATTTTCTTTGGCATTGAGCACATTAAGTGCAAATTGTGTTTAAAACTTCACAAATATTACATGCAATTTGCATATTTTCATTTTGGATTAAGAATAAATTTGTATTATAAGTTGCATGTGTCATGTTAGCTTAAACACAAATATAGGTTAATGATTTATTATCTTTTGTTCGGTTTTAAGACACATGGGCACTGACAAAACACTCAAACTATGTCTACGTAAATGTTTTTATATTCAAGCATTTGTCACCAACTACATGTTAACCATATTTCCTAATTTGGGAGCCAAGCTCATGCATATTATCATTTATGTGTTATTAAGAAACCACAATCATAATATATTCATACTTTTACACAAGCTACTAATGAACTTAATTTTATAATGGGAAATAAATCCAGAAACTAAATTATCGGAGCTCGTGAAAATTGACGACTCTGGAATTTATTAGCATGACCAAAGTAGAGTTATCTTTCACGGGTTGTCCTAAGATGCCCCATCAGCTAGCAACTGGATTTCGATTACGGTTGCCCAGCTTCTTAATATTGTGAAATGAATATTAAGATAATTTAATAAAAATAAATTACAAAATATTTACACTCTTTAACCTGAACTGTTAAAGAACAAAATAATGCTATTTTATAGGCTCTTTAACATAACGTTTTACTTTGTATGTACGAAGTCAACTGTAAATCTGTAAAATTACTCAAATCGCCATGTCGTTGTAATTAAAAGTGGTTTTTTACCCCATAACATGAAAAACATCTTAAAATTAAAGTTTAACCTTAAAACCTATTTCAATATATAGTTTGGAATCCTTACGAATTATTACACAGCCTATAATGTGTATTTTATCGAATACTATTTCAATGAAAATTGCTCATTTAGATAATATTGCACAGCTGTTAACTCCAGGGAATATACAATATAATGTTTCAACATGAAACAATTATGCTTCCATCACTATCATTAAATCAAAAGATATAGTTCAATGATCCTGAAATTCCGCCTCTAATTTTTCCTTCAAACAACATCATATTTTCCATGTTTGGTAAAATTGTTCTTTCCAAACATACAAACTTGGAAAACCAATATAATAGGCAAGAATGTAAAACTACCTGAAATTTGTAATCTCTACAAAAATAATATGTCTTAACGATAATTTTCTGGGAGACTTTGCTATAAATTAAGTGAATCTCAACAACTCTAGAACATAGCGAGAGGTATGCAAATTGTGGTTCATTTGAATGCTACATTTAATTTCCAATAATTCCTCAAGTTTTCAATCTTTGTCTATAAATTATAAAATTCAAGTTATAGCTATTTTAGATCATTTGCAAGAAAAACTGTTGTTTGCGGTAATTATGTGAAGCATATGTAAAGTAATAAATCTAAAATATTTCCATTATTATTTAATTGTGGAAACTAACTCAAGGTTCTTGTTAAATGTAAATTTTCCCAGAAAAGTACTTCACGCATAAAAAAAATTCAGTTATTTCATTTGAGTGCAAGAAAGGTTATACAACACGACTGAAACATATGCACATTTTACACTCCAATGCTTTAATACGTTAAAAAATAAACTTCAGTCTTTGAGCCCATCGTAGATTTTAGACAAGGGTCTTTTTCATATAAATGCACACAATGTTGATAAAATAAAGCCATACCAGTTTAATGCAGTTTTCACCAAATATTTTATCACCATCCAGAAACTTCTCTACACTTACCCATCAAAAACTCTATGCATGTTAGAAATGTCCACGTGTTTTAAAAAACGTTTGGGTTGCATTTTTAACCCTTCTTAAGACAATAGACAATGAAGCCAGACAGCTTAGGCTCTTTAGCTTATTTCCACAGTACTGCCTATGCATTTTTTATTACGACTTTTAAGTCGTCTCGATCGCGTGCATATCAATACATGTACAACGAACACCATTCAACAAGTTTGTAATACACTTTTTCCCAGATACACATACATACATTAAACAACATCGTATCTTACCTTTTGCCTTAACATCAAAATTACCAAAACTCAACCCAGGCAACTGGTATAAAAACCAGGGCATCATTTGAGAAAATCATCAATCTACTCTCTCAACTTGCTCAGCAAACACCAAAACCAACCATCTCACCCAAGTCAAATATTTCCTTACGGAAAACCTCTATTCCAATCACCATGAAGTCCTTCATTGTCCTTATTGCCGTTGTAGCAGTTGCATCTGCCAACTCAATCAATCGTTCTTCCGGTTGGGGTAAGTTGAATACATATTTTATAGACAGTGGTAATAAATTTGTATCAAATTTTAACTTGGTACTAATTACTCAATTATTTTTGTCCCTTTGTTTGTCCAGGATCTCCAAGTATTCCAAGCCCATCCATCGATCTCGAACTTTCAGCCGCTGCTGCAGCTGCCGCATCCGGTCAAGCTTCTGCCAGTCAAGCTCTTATCGAAACAGCAGCTGGCAACACCGATGGACCTGCTTACCTTCAATCCCTTTCCGGAGTCCTTGCCTTGGTCAACCAAAATGAGGAAATCACACAGGTCGCTACTGCTGACAAGCCATCCGGAGCTACATCCACCATCAATGTTGTTGACGTTGAAAATGTTGCCATTGGCCAGGATACCTTGGAGGGTAATATGGGCGGTGCTCTTGGAGCTTCAGTTATCAACGCTGCTCAGTCTGAAGCTTCCGGAGAAGGTGCTTTGGCTGCTGAAGCTGAATCTTTGAACAATGTTTCAGAAAAGAAGTACTAAATGAGAATTTATTACGTCTCTAAGTATTCGTATCTTATTAAATTATTTCGGAAAAAAATTATAATTTGGATGATTGACGAATTTGAAAAAGACTTTTATGATAAATAAATATAATATATCGTTGCATTTTCTAACAAAATTTGATATGGATTAATACATCGACTTATTTTCAACTGTGCGCATGTATTACAGTTCATTAAGTTTTTAAAAGCAATTCTTCCAAGATAAGTTGGTTGGTATGCATGCATATAAAATGTTTCCGAATACCTTCAAAACCACCAATAATCATAACATCAAACTGATTTCATGCAGGCGTTTTCTAAAGCATGTTTAAAATTCTTATAAGGTGGTAGGGATTTCGAAAATGGTTAGTTGTAAAGAAAAATAATATTTTTGACCAAATTAGCACAAAAGGTTATTCAAAACTGACCGATTTATTTCACACAGGTAATTCAAATAATGAAATGGAAGAATTTTAGTTATCATAAATAATTTGAAATTCATAGGTACTTTAAAATTTGGAATTGGAGCAAACTTACGTAACCGTTTAAATACACATTAGCTTTTACAAGCTTTAAAATTATCCAAAAAATATCTATTTTCCATTTGGTAACAAACCCAATTACTTAAATGCCCAAATTATGATATACACAAAAATCAATGCAAACAAATGCTCCGAAAAACTAATTCAGTACAATGTAAGTCATGTAAAAAAGTTCAATGAATGGGATATATTTACGATATATATGAAGCAGTGATATTTCATTTTTGTTTGTGTTTTAAATACAGACATCGATGCATAAGAAATCAAAGAAAAATGTTTCTTTATTC
>JAQFXM010007760.1:0-11494 GCA_034693345.1 Entomobrya multifasciata
TTTATACTGCGTGTAAGTAAAAGCATTATGATGACGTCAGAGCTAGAGGCCAGGTTACGCGACGCGACGCTACGCCAGGTGAGCCACGCACCAGATAAAACTAGATACGCACTAAGCGTAAATAAGAGTATCGATTTGGCTTGAGTGACACTACTAGTCATTTACGCATGCATCAGTATTTTTTAATTTAAGGAGAAAGCACGTCAAATTGTATACTGCACTGTGTATGCGAAAAGCAGACTTAAACAGAATCTCCTATTTTTTCAAAAAAACTAACTGTAAGTTTGGATGTTATCGCCTTACTCATGCGTAATACACTGATGATGAAAACATTAGTTATAAGACTGAAATATTTCACATGATGCCAACAAAATCGTTTTAATCAATTAATCGCAAAAAACGAGTAGATTTAATCCTACGAAATGAAAATAATATTTTAGTCATCATTAATTTGATATTATAACAATCAATAACAGTTTTCTGCACTTCTTTAAAGAATTATCATAGTCTTTTTTCAAGAAAAGCTTGTTTTGTTTTGAAAATAATCTGACGTAATATTTTATGTACTGATAACTCATCAGATATAATTTTTAACAGAATAAAAATAGTTAAATATGTAATCTATTCTCATACAACGGGTAGTTTTATCCAGAAACGTTGTTTTTCGTCGCTGCTCCATTACCATTACTTGACTGCTTGTTGTTGGCTCGTGCAGCTTTCAGTTCTTCGTCATCACTCAAATACTCCTCTAAGCTATCGTCTACAGAAACGGTAGGTTGCGTTTTTGACAAGTGCTTGTAAATGGACATCGCCTATAAATGAACAGATTAAACAACAGTAAGTTTCTCTTCACTATCTTTATCTATGTATGGTTTACAACAATGCATATTTTAATCTAAATGTTCCTTATACCTGAGTCACCATTCCGGTAACATTTCCAACATCTGAAGGCAGCAATATAGTATTACTTTGTTTTGCCAACTCTTGAAACGCGATCACATATTGCTCCGCTACAACTAGAGATCCAGCATCCTTTCCAGTTTCCTTTGAAAGTGATTTGCCAATGCGTTCCAAGCTTTCTGCTCTCGCTTTCGCCTTTAGGATTACACCATCAGACTCTCCCTTGGCAAAGTTGATCTTTTCTTGCATTTCAGCCTCTGAAAAATCAGCGTAAACGTAACGATGAATAAATATAATGCAAAAGTTAAATGAAATTCATTTATCCAACTTCAAATATATTTTACCAGATGCTAAAATCCGTGCCCTCTTGTTTCCCTCTGCTACATTGATGTTTGATTCTCTGTTTCCCTCAGATTCCAAGATCTGAGCTCTCTTCCTCCTTTCAGCTTCAACTTGAAGTTGCATGGCTTCTTGAACTCTGGATGGTAACTTAATATCACCTATAAAAAATTCACAACCATTCAAAGAGAATTCAAACTACTTGATAAAAAATGCATAGCTTGATGTATTAAAAATTACGGATTTCATAACGAAGGCAGGTTATGCCCCAAGACTCCCCAGCTTTGTTGATCGATTCCACTATGCCAATGTTCAAATTCTCTCTTTCGCGGAAGATAGTGTCCAAAGACATTTTACCAATTTCAGACCTGTTTAAAAAGAGTAATGAAAAGACAACATAAAAAGTTGGTCCAACTGAACACTTGAATGCACATATCATTACACTAAAATTACATTACAACAAAATGTTTTACTTCACCTCATAGTGGTTTGAGCTAGCTGCGTAATTGCGAATTCCGGATCCTCCACCCCATAACTAGCCTTATATGGATCAACAATACGTAGGTAAAGAACACCATCGATCATTAGGGCTACATTGTCTGTTAAATAAAATACCAATACATAACATTTTTACTTGGAACCACCATTTCATTGAACCTGAAAGACAGAATCAAAACTCCACCATATTTACCTACCTTTTGTTATTGCTGACTGCTTTGGGATATCAATTGCGATTTCCTTGAGACTGTTCACATACTTGATCTTGTCAACTATTGGAATAAGGAAATTCAGTCCGGGTTCCAAAATGCGATGAAAACGCCCCATCCTTTCAATCACCCATGCCTAAAATGATTTTATAAAGCCAATTAAAATGAGATTGTTTCATGAGCACCCCATCAATAAGGACTTCAAATCTTACTTCCTGTTGTGGCACAAATAGGATAACTGTGTTCAGGGGTGTGGAAGTTTTCATACTTGGTCGACCAGTACTGAAAGTTCTTGGAGTCAATGGAGTCTGAAATCAAATTGGAAAATAACAGATCAGTATTTGACCAAGGACCTGTACATTTTACTACCGAAACCAAATGCACATAAAAGAAACACACTTACCCATAAAATTGGAGCTCTGGAGGTGTGTCTCATTACTTGATCCGCTGGGCGCAACAGCATCTGCCAATTAGAGCCGAGCAGCTTCCCGAACCTCAGACTTCGGTGCATTTTAATGCTGATTTATCTACTTGTCTTTTCAGAAGATGATGCTAACTTGACAATAGTTAACCCGTTAAAGAAACGCCGCCTTATACAAGAACTGGACTATCAAATATTTCTCTATAACACTGGATACTGGAAAACGGGAGAAAGCTTGAATGAAAATTAAGTAGCTGTCTAAATAAAAGCACGTGTTTTAACAATCTAAAACGCTCACATTATTTCACTGACGACTTTCTTGCCGACTTTCTACTTGCTAACTAGTAAACTGCAATTAATGAAACTAAACTTTACTAGCTGTTCCACCACGAGATAGACCACACATGATGACAGGCCGGTTTTGCCTTCATAATTCTTCTAATTTTTCTGGAGTAGAAAAAATGAGAACGAAAATCGAACGATTTTCAGCATACAAAAGCATTTCAAGTCATGTGATCATTGAAGGATATGGCAAATCTGATTCAAGCAAAATACTGCGCGAGAAGAGGTGTATTGGATTTAGAACCTAACATGTTTACTTTCGAACATGTGTTTTTTTGCACTTACAAAACTTGTATGTGTGCATTTACTTACATTTTAGATAATCTTTATGTGTAGTCAACAGAGTAAAAAATTAACTGTTATTATAACTGTTGCATTCACGTTGTAATTTTGTAAATAGTCTAGTCATAAGATTTAAATGAGTTCAGACTGTAAACACAGTAGTAGTTAGTTTAGCTGGTTACGTAAAAAGCTGAAGTTAAATTGAAGTACTGAAACTTGGACACAAAGTTTTAAAGTTTACTTTGTGTCAAGTCAGGACACTGGACTGAATAATGCTGAAGTTCATTGTAAAGATTTCTTACGAAGTGGTACCTTCCTTCGTCAAATTTTCAGGTCCTACGATAAGCCGGGCTAGGGGCAGAATACTGGTGCCATTTAAAGTGGTAAAAGCATATTATATTTTGATATACGTTCTAATTATCAATCTATGTTCTGAGTGAAAGTAACTAAATACTAAATGCATTGTTAATACATTTTTTAGAATGATGGTTGTCGCACGTTGTCAACTGCTCAAACATGTTATCAAGAACAAAAGGGGAAATCAGTACCAGCAGAATCCAAATTTTTTAAACCCAATGTAAACGTCGGCACGATCGGACACGTAGATCATGGAAAGACAACACTTACAGCTGCAATCACAAAAGTAATGGCGAAGAAGAAGATGTCCAAGTTCGTGAGTTTCGACCAAATCGATAAGGCACCTGAAGAGAAGAAACGAGGAATTACCATAAATATTGCCCATGTTCATTATGAAAGTGAGAAGAGAAATTACGCCCACACTGATTGTCCAGGTCATGCAGATTACGTAAAAAATATGATAAGTGGAGCTTCCCAAATGGACGGTGCCATTCTAGTCGTAGCAGCCACAGACGGCCAAATGCCACAAACTGTGGAGCATCTCCTATTAGCAAAACAAGTCGGTGTTGAAAATATTGTAGTTTTTATAAATAAATGTGACATAGTAGGCAAAGATGTTGTGGAATTAGTGGAACTGGAGGTTCGAGAGTTACTCACTGATTTTGGATTTGACGGATCATCAGCACCAATTATTCAAGGTTCAGCTCTGCAAGCACTAAACGGCGAACAGGGAGCGTTCGGGGAACCTTGTATATTTGAGTTGGTGAAAGCTCTTGACAAACATGTTCCACTTCCAACTAGAGATATTCAGTCACCTTTTCTATTACCAATTGATAACAGCTTTACAGTTCCTGGTAGGGGTACAGTAGTGGTTGGAACACTGAAACGGGGAACTATTAAGAAAAATCAGACTGCGGAATTATTGGGCTTTGACTCTCAAATAAAAACTTCCATTGGAGACATTCACATATTCAAGAAATCAGTGCCTATAGCCCAAGCTGGAGAAAATATTGGAGCCCTTCTCAGGGGAGTAAAAATAGAAGTAGTTCAACGAGGAATGATGCTCTGCGAAGAAGGAAGTGAACAACTTGGGAATCGATTTGAAGCAAAAGTGTATTTTCTTACAAGATCGGAAGGTGGACGTTCCAAACCGGTGATGTCAAAATATACACAGCAGTTATTTAGCAGAACGTGGAATATTGAATGTCGGCTGGATCTGTTACCAGATATGAGCATGTTGATGCCCGGCGAACATGCAACTGTTCAGCTAACTTTGTTACGAAAAATGATTATGACTATGGGACAGCAGTTTACGATAAGGGAAAATAATGTCACTGTTGCAACAGGTATAGTAACAAGAGTACTGGATAGTGTTCATGTTCCAAAATCGTTGGGAAAATTAAAAATTCCAGCGTAAGCGTAAACGCGTATCATCCGGTATTCCAGACATCTATTTATGTAGTGATTGTTCAGAATCTATTGTTAAAATGACTGTAACTTTCCAAGTAAATAATTTATGATTTATACTATAAACTCAACTAGTTTGTGATCTACTGGTTTAATTTTGCATTATTATTTTGATGTTTACATGATGATTGCATAGTCCGCTATAATTTGGATTTAGGCCCCTTTTTTATCATAACAGCTTTTATAATGGGGTACACAATTGCACTAATACACAGAATGATTATTATGATTACAATGACAAAAAAGGCAACACATGCAACTGTGTATGACCCTAAACACTGTTGAAATACGTCACAGCACTTTCGATTAAGTTTTGCCAAGTTTGTTGACTGATTAATTTCCACTTCTCTCTTTTCCAAATCTTCTCTTTGTTCCCGAAGTGCATCTAAAACCACAGGCGTCTCCGTGTACACAGGAACCTTTTCAGCAGCCGCAGCTGCGTTGGGTTTAGAAAGCCCCTTTGAAGTCCGGAATTCAGCTAACGCTGCACCTGGATCAGATGCCTTTTGACCTTTAGAAGATCCCTTTCGACCACGGTTCATAGGCTGCAGCGTTAGTCTACGGTTAACGTTTACATTTTTAGTGGTTGGAGCCACTATTGACATATTTACTGTTCTCCGTCTTTGTTGAACAGGGGCTGCTGTTGCAGATATTACAGCTTTGCTCTTTCTGCTGTCCGTCTTGCCAAAGTCAGCAGTTTTTCTGGAAGCTTTCCTTTTAACGTATGACGGGGCATCGTGAGACACTCGGTTTTCATGTGGTTCTTTTTCCAACTCTCTTTTTAGTTTCTCTGATTTTCGACGTGCTTTGGCAAGAAGGGCTTGATTGGTATGGAGTCCTGGAGAAACAACAAATGTTTGATGGACCGTGGGATGCTATAAGTTTTCAAGTTTGCTTCATGTATTTAATTTGTCGTTTTAATTAGTACAGATATATGATTTTATGATTAAACTTGTAGCATTAAAAACTCACTTTCCAGTAAAGCTCTGCCAAATGACGGAAATCGGGAGGTGGATATGGAACGGGCATATTGGGGCATTGTGGGGAAATCATTCTTTGTTCACCTTTCGATGTGTTAGCATGTATTCCGTTGGTGGCATTGCAAGGTGATGTGGTGACCAGTTTTCTTTCGTCACCACAACTGGTGTCCACAGAAGAGACATTTTTACTCTCACTACTTTCATCCATTTAGGAGAATATCCCCGTTTCATGTACTTTCACAACGTATTTTATGCAATGTGTACTTACTTTGTACAATGACTTTAATTGGTACAAAGTACAAAGTTACAATTTGAAAGTTATCAAACTTAAATAAAGCGTACGAATTTCGGTACATAAATGCGTTCATTATGTTTAAAAGTTCCTAGGAAAAATAATAAACTTTAATTTCAACTTTTCCTGGAGTTTTTACAACAATACTGTTTTTAACAACAGATCAAGTATAGATGTTTAAGATATCATGGATAGAATAATTCTCTTAAATCTATATCCTTAGGGATTGTTACATAGACACTTGTGGCATTTCCTCTTTGGATAGCGATACTTATTCTTTGTCGACAAAAGTGAAAGACAGAGGTTCAAATGTAGAAGTAGACTTTCTTGTCCCCAATTCTTTACCAACACGTAACGCATCTTCCGGCCATGATCCGAAACAGTCCACGGCAAATGCATAAAATAAGTAATTTTCTTTTACTTTAGAATATTTGAGATGCTTCTTTTGAGCTGCAGTGTTTTTAGCTGAGCCAGCCATTTTTGCATGAGCTAGAAAGATAAGAGTCGCACAAGGGGTCGACACAGGTGGCATCCCAAGTTAGCTGTTTTCCTTTAGTCCATGACACCAGTGTCCACACGTTAGCCATCATCACGGTCAATTCCAGTATGTTCTAAAATGGACCAATAGGCACAATTGGCATGGTGAGTGGTGGAGAAGGAAGAAAATTTAATATCGAGTTGTTTTTCAATTTTTTATTTTTGCTGGACCGAAGACAGAAAGGCAGGTGCTTTAGCTGCCAAATTTTTACCACATTGCTTGTCATAGAAGAAGACACATGATGACTTGGGTAATTCTGATGATGACAATGTCTCAAGTTGCATTATTTGGTAATTTACGTAGTGATGGTGATAATGAATTTAAAATCAACAAGAGAGATGAAAAGACAAAGGAAGATGAGCTTTTGTACTTGACTATCAATTTGACTAATCATTTCTTTTGACCATCACTTCACTGCCTGGTTTTTGTGAAATGAATGAGAAAAAGAGTGAAAAAACCGTACGTGATATTTCTTGCGTGACGCAGCGCCGGTGGCACCGGGTTTTTGAGGGCTCACTCGGGTTTTTTTGGACATGTTCTGAACTTTATGCTCACTCGGGATTTTTCTGCAAATTTTTTAGAAAGCATGGCCACTCGGGACTTCGGAAAAATTCTTGTTCAGCATGACAACTCGGGATTTTTAGGATCACTCGAGATATTTTTAGAAAAATAATAAACATGCTTACTCGGGATTTTCATATAAAATTTTGATCAGCAAGGAAACTCGGGATAGTTTACGTCAGTCTAGGTTTTAATTCATTGCGTCACCCGGGATATTTGCTTGCGTCACCGGGTTTTTTGAGGTTCCACTCGGGATCTTCATGCAAAATCTTGCTCAGAATGGCCGCTCGGGATTTATAGGGATCACTCGGGATATTTTTAGAAATTTTTAAATGAAAATGTCCACTCGGGATTTTCGTGGCAAAACTTGCTAAGCATGGCTACTCGGGATTTTGAACCTGACTCGGGATTTTAAAAAGTTGTACTGAAAATTTTAAAAGGTCCTCAGTCAGCATGGCCACTCGGGATTTCTGAAAATTTGCGTCACCGGGTACTTTGTAAGAAATATCACGTACGGAAAAACAAGCAAGTTGATGAAATTTAAGATAAAGGAAAAGTTTTAAGATCTGAATTTTTCATGTAAAGGTTTTGTACGATAAAAACAAAACCATTCTCCATATTTGGAATTTGGGTGCGAGTTGATGATCAAGTTAAGATGTTTAATAGCAGGTTATAGATTCCGTTGTCATAGAATCCATATCGATCCGCATTTATAGAGTATAAAAAATAAGTAGGAATTTTAGAGTTAGTTGGTGGTGGTGATGTGATGAGAAATAGTTTTGCAGACAGTTCATTGTTGAATGGTGTCTACATCTACAATGTGATGCATTAGTATAGTTATTCGTTTGAACGTTCTTTTCTTAGCTATTCTCGTCGTGAGTTAGTGAGCCCATCTACAAAAGTCTGTTTTGTGGTACTGACTTGTCTTGAGGGAATAACTGCAGGCATGGTCATGGCTTGTGTTTTGAAATAATTGCGTTCACGCGTTTGCAGTAGTATTGTAAAGTACAGTCGTCCGAATCAGTGCGAGTTGAGAGTTTGCCGAGTACGGACACAAACGCCGACGTAAGCCGTTGGCAGAAAACAAGAGAGTGAACCGCATCATTGCATTGTTTAATGTCGCCATAGACTGCAATAGCGAAAAGTCCATCACTTTACATTGGTTACATACTTGTAATGGTCATACAAGGGTCAAGTCCAGTGTCCCGAGAACGGGATTTTTGCAGTTGACTGTGAATTTTTTTGGGTGGATTATTTTGTGTGATATGATTTATTACTGTTTGCTATACAGTTTCGTTCTTTCGGATTCTTGACTTATCTTGTATTATTATCCTAGTCGACTTGTGAATAAGTTGATTAAGTTAGTGGTACCCAGTACTTATTACTATCATTATCCTGTAAGGAACCGTACTTTGGTATAGGTTTCCTGCAAATATACAATTCACATTTTCTCATCATCATTGTAATTGTAACAGCAGCAGTCTTTTGGTGATCCGATCCCCTTTTAACACTACAGCAGTAAGAAACCTCCTGCCAAGATTTGCATCTCCCACAGAAAACGATCATCATCAGCATCATCATTTTTCCACACCGCCTCCTCTGTTTCCGTTACTGAAAAAAACGAAAATAAATCAGTGAAGTTTTATAATAAAATTTTTCTCTTTTGCATTGCCAGTAGAAAACAACTGTGCTTAACATTCATCAGCAATTCATCATTATTGTTGTGTATTACCTGTTTAAGTAGCATGCAGACATTACGCAATTTCAAACAAAGTTTGATGAGGAAAAATGACTAAATTAAGTTTCATCGTTTGTGAAATCATTGATGCTTCAGTTTACCCGTTTTTCTGAATATAAAATTTCCTGTTGGACGTTAATACAGACTTATGGAATTGACCATGAGAAAAAAACTACAAGCAAAATAGCCAAAAAAGACTTAAAATGTTATTGGTCATTTGCCAAAAATTATCCAAAGCTCCGTTGCAAACTTGAAAATTACATGATCAATATAATTTTTACCTACAATTATGCAAACAGTATTGATAATAAACATTGACTATTGAGACCAAATTCTAAACGTGACACTTGAGCAACGCATCGATGTAATAAACTGGACTACTTGTTTGTATGAGTATGTTAAAATGAAGAAGATGTCAATTAACAGAAAACTACTGCGATTTTTCCTGATACGGACAGTCAACGTTTCAAGTGTAATCACGTTAATGTAAACACTACAACTGGTAGTTTAAACAAAAGCAGATGAAGATGAAACGTGATGATTGTGCATGGATCTAAATTAACAGGTAATTGGAATTTCGAAATATGCATCTACATTAAAATAGTGTAACAGAAGCTTGTACTAGCGTTTTACCCAATGTTTATTACCTTTTATCAATAGTTGCGCTTGCTGTTTAAAATACATACCATTTTTAACGAGCCAGTAATTATTATTTTTTCCTTCATATTTTAAATTTTTCGCGTATAAGTACAAAATAGTGGAATAAATTACGAAACCAAAAAACCCTTGTTGGAGAACCCATGCTTGCGTTGAAAAAATACATAAAAAGTTAACTAATATTACGGTACTGCATGGACAGTCAAGTGGTACACTCACGCATACGAGTTGATCATTTAGCCGCATATTTGGCTATTGTTGTTAAAAGAAATATCTTCATTTCTTATACTCTAAAAAATGATAAACACGTGCAGGGTCACAAAACACAACTCGCCCCTCGTAAAACTAAAGAACGAAAAAATGCCTCGTAATCACAAACAAATGATTACTAGTAATTAAAACGAACTTATTATGAAATTTCGAATTCCCGTGAACAAGTTCACTAAAACTGCCACATATAAGCATACCTATCACTGCATAGCAGTTAGAAATATGAATTCTCGGTTTCATGGTATAATCGTAAAGCCATTTAAATGTTATTACGCTAAAGGTAGAGTCACAATAATCAGTAGATCTTTTACTCCTTTCTTCTCACTCAGTATGATGCTTGACACTGACTACAAAGCGAAGTATCGCATCGTAAGTAACTCTTGATAATAATGAAACGCCTAAGATGAAGATGTCATCATTATGAAGCTTGTAAACATTAAGTAATCAATTTTTCCACCAAGGCCGTGTCATTATCAAGTTTGTTTCCTAAAAATACATACATATATTCCGTACTCCGTACTCAACCTGTTGCCTATTATGTCCATCTATTTTGTTTCTTAACTTTATAGCTTTTTAAACCCCATTTTTACAATTCTATTAAGCCTTTTCGGCTTCTCAGCTAATTTTCAAGTTCAACCGCTTACATACATTATATCGTTTGAAAATTACAAAATACTTAACTATCAAACTTTTTTTTACAATTTAATAGTTAAGTAATCATACATCCAAAAATATATTGTTACATCCTTGTACAAAAAATTCTAGCCAAAGGCAGGTGTTTAGTACTTAATCCGTCTGCATCCTAGTAAGGTTGAGGTACTTTTTTTCTATAAAATAGTATAAATCCAATTCGAACACAAACGCTTCTAAAAACACAAAAATTCCGTAACGGATCTACCCTAAAACTTTTGTAGTATAAATAAAATGCACACCTATTTTTATTGCAGTGTAATCGCAGCTATTATGCAAGACGCAAAACATTCTATTAGTGTTTTTCTCCTTATCAAAACAAAAACAGCTTTCTTTTTCCTTCTTCTTCTTGTGCTTCTGCAAAAGTTTTTTCAACTCTTTGAACACATAATCTTCAAAACACCAAAGATAAATTCAAGTTCAGTCATCCTAAAAAAGGATCAAGATTCATTAAAGAGAGAAAAACATGCGATGAAATGTGATGATGGTGAATATTTAGCAGAAAACGACGTTCTTCTATAAAAAATTATTTACTATTTTACTTACAGATACATATTATGTGCATGCCTTAAAGTTTCTATTGCGTAATAATTTTATTTTGATGGGCAATGTTTTTAAAACTACACAAAACATCAGTAAATGATTTACCATTTTGGTTAAATTCACGCAAGTGTATAATATGTGCATGTATGTTTTATCATTATTACATCATGGCTGTGGCCATCATTTTTATTTTTAAAACAATTGAAAAATGGGTATGTATGTATTGTTATGAATTTTTATTATTATCATCATCATTTTCATTATTAGATACTCTGTTAAGAGTATCTATTGGGTTTGCGATTCTGACTGTATCCCGTCCGTCCGTCCGGCCGGCCGGCCGGCCGTCCGGCCGTCCGTCGCCCCGATATCTCGGAAACGGCTGGGAATTTTTGAATTCTGTTTTTTGGAAT
>JAQFXM010007761.1:0-11494 GCA_034693345.1 Entomobrya multifasciata
AATTGACCCTGTAAAAACTAATAAATTCAAGTAACAGTGTTACTATTGGGGAAACTTTAAAGACCATTTCCGACAGCAAAAACCAAACCCACTGAACCGTGCATTTTTGGAATCGTACAAAAATATCGTTCCTAGTCTCAAAGGATTTAAGCCATTTTCCAACTTCAACTGCCCTTTTCCCTTATACTGCAAGCAGATTTTTTTAGGATCAGGGTAAAAAGCAGTAAAAAGCAGTCCCCATTGTACCATACCCAAAAGTAGACATGGTCAGTAAGCGATAAAACATCACCAACTTTTATCACCAGTCGTTTGAAGCCAACTCTTTGAAAAGGAAGTACATGGATGCAGTTTTCCCGTTTCCCATTTAATTTTATGAGAGTGCTTTAAACTCACCTTTTATTGTCGAGTGTTATCAAAGCGTTTAGACGAAGTAGAACAGAATTGTACTTTCCTGCATTTCGAGAAGCTAAATATTTTGAACAAACAAATGACATATATAAATTCTAGATACTGAATATATTTGTATTTGAAATGCAAGTTTTTATAATTTATTTTAATCCAGCTGATGCTTTTTGGAAAAGAAAGTTGATTTATCATATCGTCCACGGCAAAGAAGCCAATGAATCAAACAATGAATGCAATCCGAGCAACAATATATATGAAACTACGTATTTCGAAATGCACGAGTGGTATGGCTGCCAGGAAAAATGTTTACAGAAAGTTGTAAAAACACAACTTTGTTGCATCTAAGACGAAATCTAAAACATAAATCTTCCTGGCAGCTTGAATCAGGAAGTGGTTTTTGGATCCTACTTTTCCAGAGTATAGGAGTAGCCCATGTTTAAAAATTACAATTGTATCTGGGGAATCATTTCAGATTTTCGATTTGCTTTTACTAGTTTTTCTAACCATATTTCAAAGATTATTTTTAAAGTTATTTGCAAAAACGAAGGTGAGCATGCAATACATAATACGTTATATATTAAATGTATCGTGAAAATCATCATTTATATTTATATGAACTAAATTAAACTGTGCTGAATCAATCTTTGCAAACTTTCTGTACTACTTGCAGTATCGAATAATATGCGTAAACCCTGATGAACAATAAAAGTCCTAAAACCACAATTGATTTCTATTAAAAATATGTTTGGCGTGTACCTACTGCTAAATATGGGTATAGCCTACGGACGTATATCTACTCCCACATTGAAAAAAATCGAATTGTAGTGACCAGTGGGCAGGAAAATACACCCTTTTCTGTTCAGTTTTCAGAGAAGTAACGATTTCTTGCATTCGAATGTCTGTATTCACTTTAGATTGTAAGCATGTCTATAGCAGTAATTATTTTACGCTCAGTTTCTCATTTCAACTGCATTTCACAAACTATTACAACCCAAACCTTTATGTATTTGGGAATGCCTAATACACACTGAAGCTTGAGCTTTTGAATATATTAGTCATTTGCACCAGTCCAATTTCAGTTTCACTAGTAAAAACAAATGCTATTCTCGAGACTTACCTAGTATTTTGCAAATATTTATTTGTAACATGTCATTTTATATTCCGAGAGCTTCATTCCATTTGGGTAAGCAAACCCTCAAATCTCTGCATCAAAACGTCTAGAATCAGCCGAAACGAAGCTTATATAATCACCGGACATTGTACCGGGTAACTGTTCATACAGGAGATTAAAAAGCAGATGAGTTTTATGCTAAACTCATTCCGTATTCATAGTGTTTTCCCATAAGTATTTCCACTTTCACCCAGCTAAAATATACATGAACTTTGAACTATAGCATCAAATTAAAACCCAAACTATTTCATTTCAAGTAAAAAATTCCCAGTCTGAATTTCTGAAAATGAAAACATAACGATGGTTAACTTTCGCTTTACTAATCCTGGTCCTTACATTAAACGAAACAAAATCGGACTAAATTTTAAATGATATCCTGTAAAAGTACTATATTAACTTATGTATGCTTTCCTTGTTCGGTCTTTTATTGTTTCTACACTGCGCCAATTTGTCGTTCCAGTTAATTAGGCTGATGTACACAATACAAAGAAAAATAGAAAAAAGTCTGTGATTTCAAAACTCAAGAACAAAAGAAAACTACTTATATAAATCAAGACGTAAAACGTACAAGTTAAAATCCAAATGGGAATAAATTAAACCATTGGAACTGAATAATAATAATCAAGAGGATTACCTTCAATCGCTGGAAATTGAATATTTTTTTACAATATAAGTACGTCTGTATATATATATTTATTTTTATTGAAATATTTAATCGTAAAATTGTGTGTTTTGTGTATTCTTAAAAGTATAATGCTTAGGCTAAATTGCGGAACTCACTTAGAATATTACTTTTTCTCCATTTTTCAAAATTATATTTGTTCAGTTGTGGACTTACCTTTACCTTGTTAAGCGAAGGGTAGCTGTCTGTTTACAATTACTACGATGGTTTTTTTAACCTGTAAGAAAATCTTAAAGAAGGCGAAGAAAAATGGAAACGACACAGAGCCGAGTGAAAATGGAAACACATCTCTGGACGAGTCCCAGACGATTTACTGCCACTTCCCTCAGATTGCTCATTTCCGTCGTCAAACTAGAGAGCTGTTTTCAGCATCAAGATACAAAGCAATAAAAGGAATCGCATTGTAGCAAAGCAATAAAAGTGATGGTCAGTCAGCTATAAAATAAAGTTCCAACTTTTATGATCAGTCATTTGTAGCAAAATCCTGAAAGTAAAGTACAAGAATGCAATGGCACTTATACCTTACCACGCATTAACTTTTATTCGAGTGCTTGAAGCTCACCTTGTTTGTCGTGCCTTGTTATAGGTGAACAACTTGTTATATAATTTCCTCGCTTTATGGAAAAAATGGTTTGGTTTTGAACACAGTTTACGTATTCAGCGAAGGTGGGAGTAAATAAAAAACTTTTTGGAACAACTTTAAAAGGGATTTAAATATATGCACAAAATTGATATCTTCTGATACAAATAGAGCACAAATTTACTTTAAAATCCTGAAATGAACCAGCATCTATTCGGCATCCGATTCTTCAAAGGCTTTGCTGTAAAAAAGCCAAAAATGTTAACTTTTTGTATGCTTAATAAATTATTTACCAAAACCAATTTTCAGTTGTCTTTATATCAAATCCATCTCATTAATTTAATTGGAGACACCGAAGGAAAAAACATTTCAGAGGATACAGGCAACGTACCTGTACCTGAATTAAATTTTACTGAATAAACATCTAAACAAAAAAATCGTATTTGTTTTTTTCTTCAGATGGCTGCTTCCTTCTTTCATTTTATCTGAGTATTTCAAGTCTAATTTACTTTATATTAGAAACGTCGATCGATTGAAAGTACCAACGAATTCCGTACAATTTAGCTAAAGTTGATTATCGTGTATACTTTGTCTTTTATTTGCTCTCTGGAAAATGAAAACAGGTTTGTATTTCTGAGTTTTAGCAGTATTAATGAGAAAATAAAATTCGAGTGCCACCATTTACTGTAGGATGCAGACATGTCTGTAGTAATCATAAATTTCACGCTTCGTTTCCTATTTCAACTGCTCTCTTCCTACCAAACATCCAGGAGACTGATAGTAAGAGCAGTCAAGTATTATTCTCAAATATCAGATATTTTAGGAGACATTCCTTGCGGTTAGATTTTATAGGAACCTTTACAGGTTGTAGCTTTACAGGTTGATCTCACTTTACAATTACAAAACTCCAGTTAGAGTATAGACATGTATATTTTGCAAGTGTTTGCTTTCTAATGTCTCGTTTCTAATTGTTAGTAATTAAGGCGGTCAGAATATAAGCCAGGATCAAAGCTCTTTTAACATTGGCATGATATAGTGAAATACTGTTTCTTGTACGATCAAAAATAAAAAATGTTACTGCGTCCATCTGTAGCATTTTAAATCGGGTCAGAATATTCTTGTTATTTTCACACCTTACTTCTGCTATTTTTCTATTTTTCAAGATGACTTTAATTAAATAAATAAAAACTTAAATCTTGTTTCAAGCTTCGGCAGACTCTTCTCATGCTTTGGTGCAAAAAACCCACACATTATGGATCTGCTTCTAAAACTTGGAAAGAATTCGGCAATATTAAATAAAACCAGTTTTGCTCCCTTCTGACCATCTATTTTGCAATACTGTAATTCTGAAATTTTGTCCTGTTTTCAGTTGTAATTAAGTTTCCACTAATGAAATTATACTATCCCATCTTAAATAATCTCCTGAATTAGCAATGGGTAAAGGCTTATCTTACCTTTTGACAAGTTTCCTGTATTTTTCGCAGTTGCCTTAACGAAGAAAGCCATCGTGGACGTATTTGCTTACCTTCTATCTTCAAAGAAATAAAGTTAAGTATTTACTGTTCCACTACAAATTTGTTACGGTCCAAGTGTTTTATCTGTTCTGTGTTTTTGCTAAGATACGCTCTTCGACACTTAAATAACAAACGTGGACTTGTTTCTTTACTCAACGTCAAGGTAATGTTCAATGACCATGTCGTCTTTGTTCTTCAGCTCCAGAAAATATTGTGTGTCATGGACAGACGTGCCAAGACTACGAATGTTTTAGAAATTCCTACACGCCATAAGGATAAAGGGCAAACGCCGGTTTTTCGAATAACGTATTAATGCTAAAACTAAAGATGTACTTAAAATATGATTCCGCCATAAACACATGAAAGATTTTTTCATTCAATTTACCTATTAAATATTTTAGATTCGTGATTTTTTTCATAAGAAATTGTGAAAGGTTAGGTTTTTTTATTTTGAACCTACACGATCAATAAAATTTACTCTGCATAAATTTACACAAATAAAAAAGTCAACACCTCCATTTGGTGATGTCAATTTTACGAAAGAGTTTCATTTTTATAACGATCGTTAAAATGCTACTTTATTCATGTAATAAAACATTTGACACAATACAAATCAAACTTAATTTAGCAGTCATCTTCTTCGGCAATCGATTCCTTTATGCCTTTGGCACCCTAGTAAAGATATACAAAAGAAATCATGATTACTCGGCAGACCTGTAAAAGCTAAAAAAACTGAAGAATGTAACCCACCTGATATCTACGCGCTCCATTACAATCGCCCCTTCTCAAATTACTTGTAGTTTGTAGCACCACATCACAACTTTCATTTGAAAGCATGAGACTTCGACAGTTATTTTTATTGAGTTCTGTTCGGTCTCTGCTCTTAATTAGCGTCCCTTCTCCACCGACGTGTATCTCATCACGATCGTCATAATAGACGCTCAGATGGTTTTGTGTGTTGGAAAATTCAGTCGCAGATGGGCTGGAGGACATAAGCTCAAGATCGAGAGTTGTGGTAATTTCGCGGGTAAGTGATGTATATATGTGTGATCCCAGTATTGTAGGTTTTATGGAGAAAGTTATCACACCAAACATTACAAGAGCATACGACAGGAAGTATAACGCGTGGAATCTCACTCGGAGAAAGTAAATTGCAACGATCAGCGTATAAAAGTCTGCTGAAAGTAGAGACAAGTTTAAGAGCGTTGCACTAGACCACTTTATTAAAAACGTGGATAACACGTAGAATAGCACTTGAGATCCAGCATTGATCACGAGAAGAGCAAGGGGTTCGGTGTTAAGAGCGTCTGACCATTTCAATTCAGCAACTGACCCATACTCCAAAAGAAGCCTATGGTATCGAAATAAATTCAACACCTGGTGTAATGAGAGGAGAAAATGAATTTATATTTAATCTTTAAACTTACGTTTGAGCGCCGCTAACAAAACTACCAAAAAGCCCAATCATTCCCAGAAACTCGACAGCGTCGAAAGTCTTAACAGCCAGTTCTTGTGCAATGTTGGATATTCCCATGAGAAACGCTCCAGCCAAACACAACATATCTCCTATAAATCTATCCTTGATTGAACCATTCGGCAAAATCATTCCCTCTTCAATATCTGCCCACACGAGACACGATACACCAAGCATACAAACTGACACTCCCAAAATATGGGGCACTCTGAAACGAATTTTTAACACAAGCCACGAAAGACTTAGCACAGTCGGTATCGAAAAACAGTCCAAAAGTTGAACACTGGTCAAACTAGTTAACTGAAATGATTTGTTCACCAGGTACTTTGACTCCGCGTCAAGAATTGCTACGAACATATATTTCCAACCACGTGTTCGTAGAATAGGAAATAAATTACGTTCAGCTGGACGAAACGCCAAAATTGTGGTGAAAACTGTAGCGAGTATAATATAAAATGTGAAATTTTGAGCATTTGGTATTCGAACTTTGTACGTTTCTACGAGATGGACGGTGGTGAAAGCAGAGATGCAGAGTAAAACCGACAGGATTTGTCCAAGAATAATTGCTAACCATGTTGTCCTATTTGAAAGAATACATTTAATTATGTTTAACAAAACATAGATCCTCAATGCGAATTGTGTTACAAATTACCCTTTTCCCAGGTGCTCCAACTGATGTTCTAAAGCATTGCAAAATCCGGCTTGATTTTTCTTATTTTCGTAAATATTTTGTACATTTGGTTTTTTAACGTTTCGACAGACTCCATTACCCATTTTGTTATTTTCTGGGTCAGAACTCAAGTTTTTGGCCATGTTTGTTCCACTTAAGTCTTTTAGTTTTTCACAAATTTTAAAATACGAAATGTTAAATTTTAGATTTCAATTTTCAATTGTCGAAACCTAAACGATCCAATGTATATGGATCTCTATTTTTTCATTTTATTTAACAGCAACATTTCAACTTGCCTAACCATTGTTTTTCATCTGACGGAGATTTTTTAAAATGTGGATATTATATTCGAAAAAATGCACTGAAAACATTATCGGGACACAAAGCTTTCATATGAATTAAAGATATAAAAGCCTTTACACTTGATATCCGACAAAAACTGATGATAAAAGATTTCTTTGAAATTCATCAAAAACTTTCACTAAACAAAACACGACAGGAAACAGTCTTTAAGCTTATATTTTTGCACTAGTTGAGGTTTTATTTGTAATTTTTATTCAAAAATTATGAAAGTTTTGTTCAAGTTAATCGTAAATTAACAATGGTTACTAATATTAAAGTCGAACAAGCAAAAGCACAGTTGTCTCTATGTCTCAGCCAAAAAATAACACCACAAATTCTGAAAAATATAGTTATGCTTTCACTTTCACTCTTTTAGATAAATAAAGGAGCTATGTTAACCAACGGTCTTTACTCGAAGACGGGGAAAAGGAAACTGACTGCTATTTCGGCAGAGAAGTGGGGTTGTGGTGGCTTGGCTGTTATCCGAGACGGGAAAAAACTTTAGAATTCAAATATATCATATAACACTTAAGGCCAAAATACACATTTGTAGTTGGGCCTTTCAGTTTTTGCTTCATTCATAAAATATTTGCTTTTATCAGTTTTCATTCAGTTTGACCTGCACAATTCACATAGTTTGCGGTTTGTGAAGGAAAGCCAAATGTCTGCGGTTTTATGGTTTTTGTGTATTATTTGTTTGGTGTTAGCATTCATAATACTAAATCTTAATGTACGCTGCGTAGAGTATAAGAATTCACAAACAATATTTAGATTATCCATAAGATTTGGTTTAGCTGTTGTGTAGATCTGCTGCTTTTGTTTCGATTAAAACAAAGTAAAAATAAGAATAACTTTAAAGATGGTCGTTGCGAATTCCTTTCAAATTGAAGTGTTGTTAAGGAATAATTTTTTTTTTACAAATACAGTTTCCTGCAGATGTTTTTTCCTGAAGCTATAACTCTGGCAGAATGTTTTGCCGAGATCGTAAATTTTACGGTCTGCTTCACAATCCAACTGCATTCCAACAGTCAAGCATTCTGCTGGACGTAGCACTCAATCTTCTCCAAATTCTTCAAATATTTTACACGTTCATTTCAGAGTTTCTCAGTTTTTACGCAGTACTTTCAAAAAATTCCGTTTATTTTACTTCATGGAAAAATCAGGTAGATAGGTTAAGACGTTGATTTTGGTAAACTAAAACACATTCCTTTCAACGAAAATCCGGTCAACTTTCAATAACACTGACAAAGAAGCATTTACTTGAAAAATGCATGACATGGTAAATTTCAAAGTCTTTCTAAAGATGAATTTTCAAACACCGAAATTACTTATATTTTCGAACGGAGATTCGGTTAATTTAGGGTATTATAAGTATTGAAACATATCAAAACACACGGTAGCAAAGCGAACAAATTTTTTACTTCTTGTCATTCCATTTTTACTGCCTCAAAAAATTAAATTTTTTTCAAAATGCCAATATTGCATTACATACTGTTAGATTGTGTAAAATTCACCAGAAAACTTTAATTTAAACGTAAGTGCACTCAAAAAAGCTTTCACAACTAACCATTATTCACACGTATGTATTTCAGACACAAAAAACCAAGTAAACCTGATATCTGATGTAAAGTGATGACAAAGTGCGGTGAGATGGAATAACTGTGTACACTGTCAACCAAACAGCTTTTAAAACACAAAAAAATGATCTCACTCAAGAATACTTTCACTTTTCCACGACTCTACTGCAAATCCACGGGAAAGGAGAGCAAACTGATGCGTGTTTCCTTGTCGAGAAATGCTGAACAACTGACTGGTTTGGAGTTCGTGAGCAAAGATTGTGTATTCCAGCACCAAGTGCATGTGTCCTAGAATGCAGACTGACTCCAATACGGCTGTCTCCTTCATTCGCACATCTTTATCAAGGAAACTGAGCGGAAGGGATGACGACGGAAAAGGGCAAGTTTGGAAATGCCATAAATTGGAGAACTATTTATTCGGAAAAAATCGATTTGGCCATAACGCTTACTTCAACAACAAGAACTTTAGAATTGCTGTAAAAAACTACATCAATTATTTCTGCTGCGGTAAAACTCTGTATGTTTCCTCGATACGATGGACACAATCTGAAAATACAAAGTAAAATTGAATGTCGCTTAAAAATTAGCCATCCTTTTCATAAGAAAGCATGTGTAAAACTATTAAAGTAGCTCGTAGTATACTTGTTTTATTTGATTGATGATATGATGATGACAAAAGCAAAGTTTGGCGTTGGAATGGAAAACTCATGTTGTTGTGGAAGCTTTCAAAACTTCTTAAAGGAAATACAAGAATACACAACTTTCACAAAGAATGGATATGACAAAGTTTAACAACATGACGATTTTGTTACCTATCTCATTACAATAGCAGTAGTCTGCTTACGAGTTTTCAATACAATAATAAACTAAATATACACTTGGCCCACCACTGTATTATTATTTCATTTTGTTCTCCTAATACTGATAAAATTGACGTCGTTTTCTTACCGGATCTTGATGTTGCGATCTCAGTGTAACAAAATATTAATAAAAATGTTGACACTAAAAATTGGTAAAAGTAGTTACTTTATTTAGTAAATTCAGTGTAATGAGGAACCTAACCCTTATATTGAACGAAAGGGAAAACTGCTTTTGTTATCTCAATAAAACACTCAGATCACTTATAATACACGAAGAACAACTTTCACTTTTCCAAAAAATCGACTCGGAAAAGAAACATGAGAGAGGTGGATCCTAACGCAATGAAAGCGAAACAGAGACTGACTGCTGCTGTAGTGCTGAGCTACGGTTTTAGTGGTAAGACCATTCCGTAGATGAAAACGACGTACTGAGATATCATAAAATTCCTTTTGTATGGCAAACAATGTTGGACCCGAATTCCGTGTAGCGATTTCAACAAGAGAAAAGTAAAGAAAGGGAAAAGTACGGTACACTTCGTTCTGCTTGTATTTTCATATAAAAACAAGATGTTCAAAAAACCAAGTAAAATATTTTCAAGACAAAAAAAACTTGAATAATGCGCATATATTAATATTTTCAGCACAGGAAATAAAATGCAGTGATGCATCCATGTATAAAGTCATACATTAAGATGACTGACGAGATTAACCAGTATTAAGCTTAAACAAATATCTGTACTTTAAGTTAGGCAACATGTGTTATATATAATAATATGTATGTGCACCAATGCAAACACTATCTAAGCATTCTAGTATGGAAACTTCTTTTATAAACCAACTTTACTTTATGGACCATTAACCTGATATCCCATAGCTTTTATTCTAGCCTAACCTCTCGTTTATGGTTTCATTCGACGTCTGAAAGGTCGTGACTTAATTGTAATGGATGGTTCCCTGATGTGTCCTCAGGCTGCACGTATAACCAAACTACTAATTTATATGCCATGAACGTTCATGCAAACTGCATGTTCTGGGCTTTCATTCAACAAAAAACTAATGAATCACTTGCCTTATTTAAAAAAAATGTAATTAAGCAAACATGGCTGTAATTTTAATGCCAAATGACCACGGCATTTAATTTTTTGCATAACTATGACAAATGTTGCTTGAAAAATTGAGTAAAACAAAATAATTCATACAGTTTACGTAATTTAACTCGCATGTTTGTTTATTTCAAAGTATTATCAGTATATCCAATATGCCAAATGTAAAAGCTATAAATACTTCATGGCTTTAAGGATATCACACAAATAAACACGTTTATAATTTAGGTGAAGACAGGACAGCTTTTTATGAAGAAAGGAGTGTCTATGATTTTTGCTAATTTGTAAGCTACTTTTATATTTGTATTCCAGTTTATTTTGTGTAAAATTTTGGCCATGTTTTGGTTTCTTTGATGTTTGGAACAAAAAACGAATATGAAAGTTTTTGTTTCTGGTATCCTCTTATTTAATTGAAACAACACACAAAAATCCATGGCTTTTAAAATAAAAAAGTAAACTACTGACTTGGTAATAATTAAAAAGTAAATTACGTAGACATGAACATGAGAACCATATTCTGTATATTTTTTGAAAACAAAACAATAAAAGTAGGACAAACTATTTCAAAGTTATCTTATACGTCCAGTTTTTGGTCAAGTATAATGTACAACCGAATCTAAAAATTCTTGAAGCAAAAACACCCATGACAATATACGCTTAAAAATAATAAGAGAGATAAAGCTGTCTCCAGGGGCCTCTTAGTATTTAGTTTCTTTTGCTTCGTGTTATCAAAGTTAAAAAATACAATGTGAAACCCAAAGTAGTCTCCCTTTTACAATTTATTTACTTTCTTTGTCCAAGAAAACCGTATTTTAATGATGAAATGACAACCACAGATTCTCTGTTTAATTATAGGAACGTTGATTACACAACCCAATTCTGTTGTGCCTTCTATTTTACACCCTGACAGGCTGTTCTCGTTTTTCACAACCACAGATGCTGCTTCCTTTTTATTATCTGTAATTTTCAAGATATTAATTTCAGCGTCTTGATGAAAGACGTTGTGACACGTAAAAGCTATATCGAATTTCAGAATTCTAGGCAACAAAACAACCATTTTCCCATTTTGTGAAAAAGTATTTCAAAATGAATGCAAATACACTGTTGAGCACACCA
>JAQFXM010007762.1:0-11494 GCA_034693345.1 Entomobrya multifasciata
CTCCCGCACACAGATTTCCTCATTAACGGATCAGGGATACCATTTCTTGATTGCCTTACGACTAGTAGATAATTCACTATAAGCACTGTATACTGTTATCTTAAGCGTACCTCTGGAGAAGCCTTGAATGTATGACACCTTCTATTACAACCTATTTTCTTCATTGGAGCAATCCATCATATTTAGTTTATGAGATGTTACTATCAAACCGTAAAACCTACATGGTAATGATTTGGCACAATTTTAAGTTAGGCTTTTACCTATATAATGCTGTAAAGTAGATCTTATTTGGTATATTGGTTTAAAAGTTATTAGCAATCAAAGATGCGAAAAAACTTTTGGGACCGACTATGTATGTATCTTGTTTTCCTAGATTTGAATCTTAATTGCCATTTCCTTCCGAACGAGTGTAGCCGTTTTCTTGTTTCGGAACATCGGAAGACTCCGTCGCTGGCTCTAGAGGAAAGATATATATCTGGCAAGCTGCTTATTACATACAACGGGACGATTGGGGAAAGTTTCAAGGTGGCTGCAGCTTTCTCCTTACTTAATTTTTAAAAGGGTTGCTCAGCTGTTGGAAAACGAAGTGTTTACGATTACGGTTCCTCGTCTATGCAGATGTAAAGGAAGGGGAAAAGGGAATTCATTGCGGATAAATTACAAATTTACAAGTACGTGCGAAGTCATTTTGGTAAATATTTAATACTCATTGAGTGAGATATAAAGCAGCAGACTAATTTGGAGTTTTGGGTTTACTTACAGGTTTAAATATTTCAAAATGTCTGGGACAGTTAGCGGAATGAAGTTTCTGACGGGGCCAGCTACGAAAGTAAGTTATTAGAGACCCAATTAAGTTAAATATATAAAAATAGTTTTCTAAAGCAAGCTTGTTTTTAAATATGTTCATTAATACAGATTCTGAGAGCGGCAAATGGACTCTCTTGCAAAGGTCAATTACCTGCTACTTATTTGGCTTCCACCGTGCCATCCCGAAAGTATTCCATTGTAAGTTTGCTCATTTTAAACAATTATTGTTCATCAAAACTTTCGAATGTTTTAATTTCCTAATTCCTCAACTACAGCAAGCACCTGTAAGCAAGCCTGAGGGACGAACATTATGTACTTTAATTCCTGGAGACGGTGTTGGTCCAGAGCTCATGCAATCTATGCAACAGATTTTGGAGGTAACTTTAGTGTGTAATGTATCAGTAATTTGAGTTTGGGGGCTAATTGCTTTATTGATCCCACATTTGCAACTTGATTTCCAGGCCGCAGGTGCTCCAGTTGATTTCGAGACTTATTTTTTGTCAGGTATGGTACTTCTTTTTTGTTACTACTTGGTCAAAACAAATCTCGGGTGTAGAATGCTAAGATATGATAACTACAAACCGGTTAGAACAAAAACCTTCTGTTTCAGATATTCAGCCCATGCTGAGTGCTAAAGTAGATGACGTGGTCAACAGTGTCGCCAAGAATGCTGTTTGCATCAAGGGAATTCTTTCAAGTCGCGTGACTGGTGACAGAACATCCATTAATTATCAGCTTCGGTAATTAATGAATAATATGTCAATTTTTGGAATTAATCTAAAATATATTATAGGTCGTTCCATGCATAACATTGTAAATATTATTTTCAGCTCAAAGTTGGACCTATTTGCGAATGTTGTAAATTGTAAAACTCTTCCAGGAGTGCAAACAAGACACAAAAATATTGACGTTATCATCATAAGAGAACAGACAGAAGGAGAATTTTCCTCACTTGAGCATGAATCAGGTAAGCTACTCAAAAAAATCCACCAACTTCCTTTGGCATTATTAATTACACTACTCTGAATCTGATTAAATACTGTTTACAACTTTTAGTGAAAGGAGTTGTGGAGTGCTATAAAATTGTAACAGCAGAAAAGTCCAAAAGGATAGCTAAGTTTGCATTTGACTATGCTACCAAGCATAACCGCAGGAAGGTTACTGGTGGGTTAACTAAATGTCTTGCTTGAATTGAAATTTTATCTGCTTGCTTTCATCAGTGTAAAAATCTAATGAGGTTGGTTTTCTCATTTCCAGCTGTCCATAAGGCCAATATTATGAAACTTGGAGACGGTCTGTTTTTGAAATGCTGCAATGAAGTAAATTTTCTGAACAATTTTCCAAACAATCCAATTTTCCTCGGTAAAATGGTTAGATTAAACTGTAATTTAATTTTTAAATCGTACTATAGGTGGCCAAGCTGTATCCTAAGATTGAATTCGATGCCATGATCGTTGATAATTGCACTATGCAACTTGTATCAAATCCACATCAGTTTGACGTACTAGTTATGGGCAATCTTTATGGTTCCATTGTGGACAATATTGGTGCAGGATTAGTTGGTGGTGCTGGAGTGGTCGTAGGATCAAGTTATTCAGCCAACTCTGTAGTTTATGAGCCGGTAACTTAATAATTCTGCTAGAGAATATGTGTTGAATATTTTAAATTGAAATTATTAATTCTTCGATTGTTCTGTCAAATTATGTAGGGCTCAAGACATACGTTTTCTGAAGCCGTCGGCAAAAATGTTGCAAATCCCACTGCAGTAATTTTATGTGCAGCAAAAATGTTAATGCATGTTAACTTGCAATACCACGGAAGTATGATTTACCAAGCAGTTGAAAAAGTCATGAAATCTGGAAAGGTAATTAAAAAATTCTATTCATTAACCAGTTTCTAATTAGCATTGCATCAAGACGAATTTATCTTTACCTACTTTCTGATCACCTTTTTAGACCCTCACCAAGGACATGGGAGGACAGGCATCTACCCAAGAATACACCCATGCTGTCATTTCTGCGCTGCAGCATTAATAAAAAATGTTCAACAAGGTGTACTATAGTATATCATATACCACATAATTATCTAAACGTCTCGTATTTACAATTGAAGGTGCTTAAGTAGTAGTACATATTATAGTATAGGAAAATTGACCTGCCAGCAAACACTTCCAAATTCAAATATGAGCAATATGAAACTTCATAAAGGAATATGTGCACACCCAAACCAACCAACCTGTATTTCCAAATTTCTTCCTTATTCATTTATGCCAAAACGGCTTTAGAAATGCAAGCAATGTGCATATAACGAGAGATTGTAACGGAAAACAAACAGTTGACAGGAAATGTTTGAATTTACGAGAGCTTTAGACATTAAAGTTCAAACTTGCACTGCACTGCACGTTCTGCACACAAAAACATGTGCCTGAGCATGGAAAGTTGAAGGCGACCTAATTATTATACTTTCAAACTTAGACTTCTAATTATTCGAAAGCAACGGACCGGAAACTTTCATCTTTAGTGCTAATAATAATTAAATTTGTTCACTATAATCTAGTCATCTTAAACGATTTTTGAATAAGCTGAATTCGATAATCACTCATTAACAAGATAATACAAATTACTATGCAATCTATGAATACGATTATAAAAAACTCATTTTTATCGGTCTTAATTTGATATCCTTCAGCAGGTGTAGCCTGTTAAATATTGAATGGTTTACTCAGATGCATTGTAGATGTGCCAACTCCAATTGGACAGTAGCTAAAAACCGAAATATAACCTACCTACATTTAGTAGTGACCTAAAACCCGTACACACACATGTTAATTGATGCACAAACCTTGCAAATTTCGGACAATAAAAAATTATCGCGTCGAAATGATTTATGATAATGTAAGATACTTTTAAGTGTACAAATAGCGTATTACTGTATGTAATATGAACTGGCAATATTATAGCTATATATAGTGAGAAATAATCATTGTTGTACTGCAACTCTTTTAGAATAAGATGGTTTAAATTGTTCTCGGATTGGAACATTTATGTACATCTACCTACCGTATAGCGGTGTAAAATTATGTACATAATAGAAAAATAACTGATATCATAGCGCCAAATAAAAAACACCACAAACTTAAATTTTAGCTAAACAAAAAATTATCAAACTTTTATTAAACATACATAAATGTCTTTATAATGGATGATGTGCATAGTGCTCATTTACTAATTAATTCATTGCATACTTCACACTGAATTCATAATTCATACAGACAATATATAACAACTGTTTAGAGGATATTTTCTAATTCTTAATACGCACTAAACAAACGATTTTTGCGACTATTTTAAGACAAATATAAAACTAAACAATAAAAAGTTTTAAGTATATGTTTAGCCAGAAGCAAATAATGTATAAAGATTTAGTTCTTATCCTATATCCTTCAAAAGTGCTAAATTTCATTCATCAACCAAATTTTTACATAACGTACACTTTTTCCGCTTCCGAAATATTGAAAACTTTGTTACTTCTTGGACAAATGACCTTTCCGGAATTATTTCTTGCCATCTCCTGAAGAGCATTGCATCCGTAGACAAATGAAGAGGGAAGCACAAGAGGTGGATTGTTTTCGTTAATGGGTTCACCGGAAATGGCGCATACCAACTGACTGTGAGCACAGTGGGCATAAGGTAAATGAAGGGCCAACGATGACAAAGGATCGGTACATACTGGGCAATTGGTATTTTTAGTCTCAGTACGATAACACTGAGGAGTTTTTAGAGCTGCTAGTCCAGCTTGGACTGCTGCTTCGAGAACTGAGTTGGGAGCTAGCTGATACAAGCGTGCGTGTTCCTGGCGGAAGTGTGCGATTAGTTGGTTCCAGCGATCTGGACTAAATAACTCAGCATATGGGGGCAACCCTGAAAATTTAAAGTATTGGCATTAAGTATAACGATGATTCTAGGTTCTGACTTATATGTATAGCTATAATTTATGTCTATAAAAACTCAAACTCACTTGTGGAAACTGGAAACGCCAAAAGACCCATGCATTTCTTTACAGCAGAAATATATTCTTCTCCTTCCGAATCAGCCAAGTATTTCCGAGCATGTTTGACAGCTTCATTTCTCCTTCCCTTTCTGACAAGCTCAATAAATTCCTGCACTCGGATTTCTAATTCCAATGTAGACCGAATTTTCCGGAGTTTAGATTTATTCTCGTAGCACCACTGAACCATTCGAACAGTTTCATGACGCTTGAGGGACTCCTCCACTTCTTTGGCAGCCCAAAATACCTTCAAATGAC
The DNA here is from genome assembly GCA_034693345.1 of Entomobrya multifasciata. Lineage (NCBI taxonomy): Eukaryota > Metazoa > Arthropoda > Collembola > Entomobryomorpha > Entomobryidae > Entomobrya > Entomobrya multifasciata. The sequence goes on from JAQFXM010007762.1 coordinate 5,113, forward strand.
AATAATAAATCATAGAATAAAAAATTGTAACGTGAAAAATATAAGAATTCACTAACTAAAAATTTGCTTACATCCACATTTGTCAGTTCCTTAATTTCTAGGTCTTCCGCAAGTTTTCTAGCCGTATCATACATCCCTTCCCGTAACAAGTGATCAATAAGCATCCGATTTAATCTACTTTTCTTCCAGCTCTTTTGCGCAACAACAAGCGCTTCTTCGTCTCCATCCTCCACACCTTCCTCGATCTGTTTGAGAAATGACTTCAAATGCTGGACTCGTTTTCGAACAGCATCGGCTGCTTGTAGCTCTTCCTGAATACTGTCCTCTGCTTTTCGCTTGAGAGATCCAAGGCGTTCCACCAATACGTCCAACAGCCGTTCTACATCTTTAGCATTTTTACGACTTGATGCCGAGCTGACGCTCTCATTTTTGGAACTATCTGTGCTAAGCACACCAAGTCCTTCTACTTCGGATTCCCTTCGGGTAATGTTTTCATCATCGGCATCCATATCGCATTCCACGTCAGCTCCGGAGGGGACCTTTTGGATGACATTAGCTTGATTGTCGCACATCATTGGTTCGTCTTTTCCATCTTCTTTAACAGAAGCAAGGAGGGCTGCGATGGACTGAACATTGATGGAACTCTCCACCAATAAGGGTCCATCAGAGGACCCACCCTCCAACGGTCTATTTACTAAATATTCAGCCCCAGATGGAGCACTAGGCCTTGATTCCCCATCTTGATTTAATGAAGCATTTGGAAATTCAAACTGCTTCAAAAATTTCTCCAGCTCATTTCCAGCTTGGCAGACATAGGCTGCTTCCCTATCCAAAACCTTTTGAGTTGTGCGGAACTTCTTGTTGAGTACTTCATATGGTACCTTTAAAACACAGTAAAAAAGTAAAACATTAGACACTGATTACACGAAGTCAATGAAGTCCACACAGCTAATTAAATTTAACCAAAATACATTTTATATTATATTATGCATGTACACAGCTTACTTTCAATGTTGTATGTTCCAAAGTCTTTATATCCAATTCAATCGTCGTATTGTTGCTGATTGCAGCCATTTTCTCAGAATTAGTTTTCTACAAAACTTTAAAATTACAATTTCCAAAAAAAACACGTATGACGGATGAGATTCAGTTTCAGTCCTTTTCAACAGTTTTTGGAACACTGAGATTCAAAACAAAATATACATCTGGCTAAAAAAACAATTTTAATGTCCAAGTTCTCGCCTTTCACTTTAAAGATTCAACAATTTAAACATAAAAAGACTTCTCGCGATCTATTTTTAACTACCATCTGTCTACCTTTTGTAAGTGCAGATGCTTGTGTAATATGTGATTGCGATTTTTGTGTAATAATGCATTGCAAATTGCAATCATTGCATTGCATACCATGCATACAGTACTTTACTTTACATCCATATGCATGCATTTTCATATAGCTAAATACACAATACAACAGCAAGTCAGCAAGTAGATAAATACAGTCAGCTGGTATTGTTGCTACTTGGATGCTGGCTGATCTGATCAGAGCAGCGATGTCTTTGTGGCGTTTGTCTTTTCTGCAGGTTGTCTCCTTCTCTAATGTAAAGTACTACTTGTATTTTACGCAGCGCAGTCTAGTTAGTCCGCAGCGTTGATTGACGACGCATTCCAATCCGTTTTCTGCGTTGTTGCAAAACACAATTATGAAATCACAGTGATGGATTAAAAATAAGTCATGTGAGACACGTGTGTCATGATTCATGCGATTGAATAAATCGAGCAGAGCAGGTGCCAATGCCAAAAAAGAAAAATTATGCATACGCACAATCATGATGTTTAATTGAAGTTAGCCTAAAAATTTGTATTAAGATTGTAGAATCAAGGTTAACACTTAATTCAAACAGACGCAAACGCAAGTAGTATTAGTATACACCTTGCTGGCTGCTGAGTAGCTTGATTTTATGCAAAAACGGTTTTTTAAAAACAACCTGTTAATTGTTCACTGGGTGCCGTATTATATTACTGCCAGAATACTGTAGGCATGCGTCCCACTGTTCTATCGGCTGCGTTCCGGTACGATAAACCAAGAAAATATAAATTATCGTAATTTACAACTGACTAATAAAAGTGCTAAAAACAAAAACGTGTACTAATATTCATTGTGTGTGGACAATTTGCAGATATGGGTCTCACAACAATGTATGGTTTCCACACAGCAGCATTGCCGGGGCTGTTATCGGGATATCTCGAACCAGCGCTTGGAATCGAGAGTCCAGGGATTATCATAAAGATTATACGAAAAATGAACATGATAAGAAATGGCAAAGATTTGGTGGCTCTTGTGGTGCTTTCGCAGTTGTTGGATATTTGGTTTGGAAACACGCTTCCAAAGAAGTAGTAATTTCAGGTAAATGATTTTCATATATTTTGTGCACAAAAAATACTTACTTTGATCAAGACATTAAAAACACGCCAATCGTTTTATTACAAACTCTCTAGACGCTTATGTACCTTTAAATCATGAACACGCTTTAAAACATTTGCCTGTCTACAGTAAGGATGAGGTAGCGGGGCATTATGATGCTTCAAGAAGGGTAATGATAGTAAAATTAAAGCTTCAATTAGCAGAAGTGTGGTACACTTGTAAAATGCTGTTGTTGGACTTTATTAGATCTGGGTTTCATTCAGACGAGGCGTTTATGATGTAACTGACTTTGTTGCAATTCACCCAGGCGGTTCCAGAATTCTAATGGCTGCTGGTGGCTCCTTGGAACCGTTTTGGGAACTGTACCCAGTACATCAAAAATCGGAAGTGTTTGCAGTTTTGGAAAAATACAGAATAGGTAGCACTTTTACGCCACGATACATTCAGAGTCTAGTTTCATCAATTATATAGTAAGAGAGATGATGTAATGATCAATTAATTTAAAAGGAATTTAATGTGTGGTAGGTAATCTGCGTGAGGAGGACATGGTGGATATCAGCGAATCTGTGGACCATTTCAAAGGTGAGCCATCCCGACATCCTGCTCTTATCCGAAGGTCAGACAAACCTTTCAATGGAGAAACTCCACCGTTCCTTCTCACAGAAAAGTTCTACACACCAAAGTAAGTCACATGAAAATCATGAAATTGCAAAGTGCGATTTTATTCGACTTCTGGGGCAACATGAGACTTTTATATATTTCCAGTGAAGTATTCTACGTTCGTAATCATTTACCTGTACCAAGCGTTGACGCTAAAACATATCAACTTGAAGTAGGAGGAATCAATATAAAGGACAAGTCCTTCACGTTAAATGATCTGAAAAAGTTTCCCAAGGTGTCAGTATCAGCAACAATTCAATGTGGTGGAAACAGACGGACGGAGATGGGAAAGGATAAACCAGTTGCAGGACTGGCTTGGACAGGGGGTGCCATTGGTAATGCGAAGTGGACTGGAGTCAGATTAATTGATGTCTTAAAAGCAGCAAACTTTAATCCGGATAGTTATAAAAATCCAGATAAGCTGCATATCCAGGTATTCAACCTTACATGAACATTAACATTAATATATGCCTAATTGACAGATATGATTAATAGGATATAATTTGCTTTGATGGTAATCTACATATAGTTCGATGGAATGGATACAGACCAATCTGGTGAATGCTACGGAGCATCAATTCCATTAAGCTATTTGTTGGATGGAAACTTTGATGCTGTTTTAGCATTTGAAATGAACGACAAGCCATTACCTCTTGACCACGGTTTCCCCGTAAGAATTGTACTACCTGGTATAGTGGGTGCTAGAAGTGTAAAATGGCTAAGTAAAATCAGTATTTCTGATGAAGAATCTCATTCCCCGTGGCAGCAACGGGATTACAAAGTATTTGCCCCGTCGGTCAGTTTAGAAACGGTAGATTTTTCTGCAGCCCCAGCAATCACGGATACCCCAATCACCTCGTACCTTTGCTCCCATGAAGAAGGCCAAGTAGTAGAAAAGGGCATTGTAAAGCTGCAGGGATATGCATTTTCTGGTGGTGGAAGGAACATTGTTCGTGTTGAGGTGTCGAAAGATAAAGGAAATAGTTGGGAGGTAGCAAGAATCTCAAAAACAACGCCACCACAAGACATTAAAGTGGGCAGCACAAAAAATTGGGCGTGGGTTATATGGGAATCTAACATGAAAATAGAAAAGGATACAGAAATATGGGTTAAAGCTGTGGACTCTGGATATAATCAACAGCCAGAGGATTTCAAAAATATTTGGAATTATAGAGGACTAGTTTCTACTGCTTATCATAAAGTTAATTTGCGTGTGCATTCAAAAAGGAGAAAGTTTAAAATATAAAATTGTATAAATGGTTTACTTTATTTCACAATCTGTTGAGTATTATCGTTTTAATTGTATCAGGTATACAAAAATATATTGGATTTGTATGAGAAAATATCGATGGGAAATTAGCGAAAATTAAATTTTGATTACTGATTTTCTATGCATTTCAAACAAGTGGTAAAGTTGAGTACTTCTTTCGGCGAGCTGGTATGGAGTCTCATTGGCTTTGTTTTTTATGGTGATGTCTACTCCCGGTTCTGTGAGTAGAATTATAATACTTTCACGAGCTTGTCTGTTACCGGATGCAAGGTGAAGTGGGGTGATTCCTGCGAAAAGAAAAACAAATTGGTATTCAATATTGGTTTTCAGAGGAAAGGATTTCGTTAAAAGGTAAATTGGTCTTCAATTTTAAATGAGAACAAACCTCCAACAGTTGTCGCATTCACATTAGCACCATTTTCCAATAATAACCGTACACACCGGAAAGCATTCCAGTTACTTGCAGAATGAAGTGGAGTCCAGGATTCCCCACTACGAGCATCTACGTTAGCACCATGTGAAATCAAAACTTTAGCGATTTCGAGATTGTCTTCATAACAGGCACGATGTAAAGCTGTGTAACCGTCTTCATCTGTGTAATTTATTAGGTCAGTGTCATTTTCTATCAGTTCCAGGACAAGTTCCATGTTCCCTCCTTCAGCAGCTTTGAGCAGTCTTTCACCGGGAGCGTCTTCAACAATAAGAAAGTTGAGAATGACAAGCGTGTTTTATAACCACACTGATCCACAATAATCTAATCAAATATGTACTAAAGAAAATCTGTCGCAAGTGACCTAGTTATATATACCTGGATTTTCTGCAGGAACTATTCCATCCTCGTCAGCCTCAAAACCGGAAACAAACATCATTGGATCCATTTCTTTTGCCTTTGCAACCTCCTTCAAGTCTGGCAACTCTGGAACATCATCTTCTTCTTCGCTATTCGATTTGCTCATTTTGGTATACTTCCCGAGTAAACCCGGTATTCAAAGTTAGGTGAAAGATTTCACTGGAAAACTTAACTTTCACTGAAGTTTGAGAAGATGGTCACCAATCTCAATCCAACCAAATGAACCAAACAGAGGAAAAATCGAAGTAATGGCTTTCACCAAGTTGCTTTCTCAACTTTTACCTTTCAATTTTGTTTGAATATACAAAAAATGTCAACTCTAATTATAAAACAGTAGAGCTTTGCAGCCATAAAACTTCATAGAAATTGAATTAATCAGTTTATCTCTGTACAGCTGGGTTGCTGTCACCTGTGCTAGTAATGTCAGTGACTGACAGTCAGTCATTTCAAGCAAAGCAGGCAGAGATGATCAATATGATCATTCTTTTTCTCATCTTCTTTCTCAATCAACTCTTCTCTTTCTTGTTTCTGTGATGCTGGTACTTCGGTACTGCCTACTCTCTCTTCCCCTGGCCTGTTTTCTTCACGGCACACATGAGTGAAAACGACGAAAGCCCAAATCTTTTTCTGTCTGTATTTCGTCACGAACATAATTTATGATTTTAATGATAATGATGAGTAATGAATATGAATGAGGCTTACTCCGTCATTTAATTGAGATTCATTATTTAACTACTACTTTAGATTTAAGACATTTCGCCATTGCATTCTCCAGTTCTTTTTATTACCAATGTTCCAACATCTTATTCAATCATTTCCATCAAACGCATTTCATTTGGTAAGCCATGCAAAGTGCAATTGATCATGTAACACGAGAGGTCAATTTTTGTGTTTCAAAATATTTTCTTTGTGTATTATGCACAAAATGCCTTGCATTCTACCTCAGGTCTACCTCCTACGTTGTTTTCCACCTTAACATTAAAAAAGAGATGTTCTTATTTTACCCTCAAACTTAATACATAGCTAAATTCTACTAAACCACTCCAGTCCAGAGAGACCAACTCCAATCCGATCTTTTAATGTTAATGAACATTGTTGGCTTTCAAAACATATGAAGGAGAATTCAACCAGTTCTATTGGATGGATTTGACGCTGAAAGGAGTGACTTATCAACTCAAAA
>JAQFXM010007763.1:0-11493 GCA_034693345.1 Entomobrya multifasciata
AAACGCAGCTGATAATTACACATATGCGCATTCGGGAAAATAACAAATACCATTAAAATCAGCATAAAAAACTACACTACCACGTATAAATTTCAAGCTAAATTTCGCTCATGCATTCAGTCAGTTCCATTGTCAGTATATACCGTAAAAATGAAAGAAAAAAGTAGCGTTGCCAAATTTATGGCATTTTTCTGGCATTCTGTGAAAAGGTTTCGCTGACGGAAAAGAAAGTTTCCTATATTTCCGACCATTTCCTCTGTTTTGTTGAAATTCCGGAATCTTTCTGTCTCTGAAATAGTTTTCTCTTTGCTCTGTGACTTTTTATAAGTAAATTTTATGAATAATAATATGCCACAAACATGTAATATATTGTGAGTAGGCATTATAAAACTTTTTATACAATCGTACTTAAGTGAAAGTAATTTTTAAAAGTCAACTTGTAATGAAGAGTGTCGATTGATGCTATTTTTGTAGCAGAAACCAACAATTATGTCTTGGCGATGGTAGGCCTTTAGTTTAAAAGCTAATAAAACAAAGGAAAAACTAAAATGCACCCATAACTCTCGCAAAGTGTAGCTAGCACATTGTTATTTTCACCAAATAATCGGTTCTAAATGCATAACCAGTTTTCATAAAAGATTTGGTAAAAACAGTGTGTGAAAAATAAAATTTGAAGTTTTCTTTTTAGAACAAAAGCTCGTTTTTGGACTTGAAGAAAACGTAAATTGGAATTGTTAAGGGAACCTTAAAACAGAAACAACGCAAGCATATGTTTTGTGTACATCATTCTCAATGTTTAGATATTGTTTATTTTTCAAATCCAGTCAGTTTGAAAGTATCTACTATTTAGTACTCCGGTAAATCTTGAGCAGTAAATATCAAAATCTGTGCAAGCCTTGAATAAATTAATCAATCAAAATTAAAGCAAGCTTGTTCAATTTTTTTACGAAAAGATTTTAACAAATTTACACATCTCTTCAGTTATAAATGGATTTCATGAAAATATCTATGATAATCTTTTCGATTTAGCACGGTAAAACTAAAGGAATTGGTTATAACATTTGATTTAGTGTGTATTCGGCAGTTTTTGCATAAAGCTGTTTAACGTATGCTTACGCAATACTTGCGCTTCCGTCCTTTGATTACTTTCCATTTCAAAGGATTACTCTTAAAGGAATTGATGAGATTTTGGGTATAATGGTAATTCTAAAAACGTAGCATCCAACTCGTTAAAAGCTTTTAATTTTTCCCAAGAGAAATGTATCCACCGCTCTAGATTTGAAGGGAAAAAGTATTAATGAATGGAAGGAATATTTCTAGAGAAAACGTTCAATATTTGGATAGCTTAGCCTACCATTATCGAATGCCCGCATGAGAGAACAAATGGATCAAACATTGTCACATGAAAGCTAGTTTTGTTTTATGAAATATGTGATGAAATTTTCAACCACAAAGCTGCTGAAAATGTGGCAATATCAAAAAATGATGTGATGGAACAATGGTTCCATTACCATATCATAACTCATTAGTTTAAATCATAAATCATCTCTTTCTACAGATTAACACGCCATTAGTGAGTTTTTGGCAGTAAAGTGGTTCCCGCCACAGAATTTATGGCGGTTATACTTGCAATATTGTCAATTCATTACGAAATTCAAGGTATACTTTTACAGAAAAATTTGTACTGCAATCTACATTGACACAACTTTACCATTTATTTGCTATACAAAGCTTTCCGAAAAAGACATGTAAGTTTTTATACATTTTTATCTGGTTCCCTTGGGAACACCATTATTCAAATAAGCCAACTTTTCTTTCTCCTGAAAGTTCTTTACTTTGCAAAAAATCTGTACAAGACAGCTTACAAGACACTTCCAACTTGTCACTGACAAAAACAAGCGTCATCACATTAAACGACTTTTCTTGCTTCAAGTCATGAACAAAAACTACTACAAATTTATTTCTATTTGTCCAAATCGGAATGCAAATGACAAGTCATCAGTTACTTTACGATATATTTACTTTTCTTTCTCGAAGTTAAGTTTCTTCAGAATTTTTCACTGTGGGCTGTTGTGAGTTTAAAGTAAATTGAGCTGAAGCTGAACTTTTGAGTTAAAGTTATGTACGCTCAATCTATTTCTCAAACTTTCAAAAACACAGATACATAAATTTACTTCCTATGGTTTACAGCCGTATAGGTATTTTTTGCATTGTACACTCCCCAGTCTATTATTACCAAACAAGTCTCTCACTATATTTTAAAATTTAAAAACTACTTTATAGATTTGTTTTTTGTATATCTTTTGATCATATGCCTTTGTTCCTCTGAATTATTGCGCAAACAAACGTATATATATATCTACATACATATAAATATGCAAATTCTACTAATCTTTGAGAACATTTTTCCTTTTATAAAATATATTATGAAGTTTGAAGAGGCTCTGTATTAGATTACGTTTATGAAGTTTTACTTAATTTCTTAAGGAGGCGTTTATATCAACATTGTTAGAAATCTACAAAACACAACATCTTATTTTCCTTTGAAAAACTTCATAAAGTTCTCAAATGTTTAGTGAAGTGCTAATCTTAATCATATGGTGGCATTAGTTTCTCTGTTCTATTTACTCTACTATTATTTTGAGTACATCAATACATGCTTATTGATGCTTTGCACACACTGAAACTTTTAAGCTTAATATTTGCCGTAATCATTTAGATATTTTTTGTAAAACTTTCCTAATAGGAGCGTAATTACGGTATAAAAGAAAACTGCACTTGATTCATATTATACTTTAATAATTTTTTCAGCACACATCAAAGAGTGAAGAGCTCTATTTACTACTCGTGTTGGCATTAAATTGCTTCCATGAAATTTTAGCATTTGGAAATGAAGGCCAATCATGTATTAATTTTTATTCGTTTTCCCAGTTTGTATAAAAAATATCCATGATTCCTTGACTTCTGTGTTTAAAAACACGCATAAATTTTACCAGCTTTTCCTTATTTCACAAAAAGCTAAAGAAATAAAAAATGGTAAAAAGACATTCCCTATATAAAATTACTAGTGGCAGCATGTTATTACTTGGACAAAATATCATCGTTGCTTCCAGTTTCCTTTTCATTCCATCGTGACTCGTTTCAATAGAATTTCTTGCATCACAAGAAAAAATCCACTCACCAAAGCCATAGATGTAACAGTCGAGTTGACAGGAAAAACCCTGAGATATATAATATCCCGAAATTAAGTTGGCAACAAACTTAAGAGATACGAAATGAATAAAATGAATCGAATGAATGAATAATCATAGTCACAAAAACATATTTTACTTCTGCAAATATGTTCTCCCTTTTCTTTGCTTTTTAGTATCAAAATTGTTGCCTAAAAAATGTGCTCATTTTCCGAATCCCATATTTACTGAAATGCCTAGCTATACAGATATTAAAATAGTTTTAGTATAGTTTGATAAAACTCATTATTTCTTGACAAAATGATGGCTCGATACGAAATTTCAAGTGTTTTGAATGGTTTTCTAATCCATTCTTAGTTTTCACATACATTCTTATTTTTACCATCATATTAACGTTCTAGTATTTCAAAGCACACAATATAACGGGTTTTTCCTTTAAAATAAGTGAAAATGAGTTTATTTTTTCTCTCATGATAAATAAGTTTTATATCTTACAATGTCAATAACAATTTAAAAGACAATTTTAAGTTATGTTGAGTGATGAATACCATGTACCAAATGAATACTATCAATGGGTGCAATTGATAAAGGTTTTGTGGTAGTAATTTATTGAAACAAATTTCAAAACAGGCCAAATGTGTTGAATTTTTTTCTTCCAAAAATTAATCTATTCTAGAGAACTTCAGAAATTGAGTCAATCAATAAACGTAAGAGGATTTAGAAACCCATGTCAATTTATCGGTTTCGTTTCTGACGCAGCAGACAACAGACAAAAGTACTCATATACCAAGTAGCATTGTAAAAACGAAGCGTAATGATATCAAAGTTTTTATATGGGAAAACATGTTGGCAAAGTTGGACAGTAAAATTTGACGTAATAATATAAGGTTTATACGAACAGCAGTTGGCAATCTAATACAGACGGCTCAATGTAGGCGCATGTTGGATAAAGAAAGTTACTAAAGTACTGATTCACTGGAAACACTTTTGTCTGATCCAATTCAATTTGCTTGAAAGCATTTGGAAAGCAATTTGATACAGGAGAACTGAATCAAAGTTAAAGCTGAGAAAGGAGACAAGGCTGGGGTCAAAGACATCATTATACTTCTCATCAATATCAAATCATCACAAACTTAAGAAAAAAGGAAAGTAAAACCAGAGAGCATTTTCAGGTTTGCATTCACGACTGAGCTAAAACTTAAAAAAGAGATCTTAGCATTCCACAATTTCTTGCTTAAATTTGACGACATCTGGTGATATTCAAAATATAGAATTTTTTACTTTATTTTAAAAACTGAGAAAGATCCTTTCTTTCTATTGCAGAAATATTTTCGATACTCAGAGATGTTTTGGTTGAGATGAAAATTGAATGGGTTTCAAAAGACTCCTGCTGTTTAAAGTTATTCATTTTATCGTTGCGGCTCATCGTTTCTCCAGATATGTTTTTGAGGTTTCAACACTGCACTTCAAATATATTGAGCAGAGCAAGCTGAGGAATATTTGTCTCCTTGAAATAGTGGGGAAACATTCAAGTAAATTAAATTGAATTCCAGTCGAACCAAAGGATTTGTCTAGAAAGCTATCATCCACAGAATTCTATAGCCAGCATGGTGCAATGAATAAAGTGCAGGTTTTCTTTTTTCACTGGCTTTGCTTAACATTTTTAACTTTACATTTGCGTATTCTTTCTCTCCAATATATCTCCTAGCTCTAAAATACTTTTCCGTAAACCTTTCATAGCATATTGTTTCTAGTCTTTATTTTCTCGGCTAAAGCCAGTATGAAGTGTAAAACCCAATTTAGTGTCAAGACTGGGTTGACTGTCACACCAACCTTGTAATAATTTGTGTATACACTATTTATTAGTACAGTTCCTGTGGATAAAACTTTCTCGGAGAACGAATGATCTACCAAGTGCACTTACGAATTCTGCTCAGTTTTATCTACTAAACTATTAGTATTCGAAGCACAAGCAGTAACTTGGAGAAAACGTTTGAATTTTGGAATTTAATTTTCGACCAACCTCGAAGTATTTTACTGTCGCTCTATCTATACATAAGTATTTAAACCAACCAAATCATGTTTTGAGTACAATACATTTTAAAAGAATTTTCTGGCGATTTCACTTTTTATTTAAGACATGGCATAAGTTAAACTTCAATTTCAAGTTAACAAGTTTTGTTGTCAATCCAAGAATTGCTGTAAATATTCGGTTTGATAATTTAATTTTCAATGTGTAACAAAGGAAATCTTAAAACTACTAAATTATACCTAACATTTACATCACGGGAAATACTATGGGTAAAATTATAGCTGGTGTCAATATTGCACGGATATGCGTAGTTGTTGTGTTTTGAAGCATAAACACAAAAGCTATGGTGAAAAGTGTAGAAATACGGTTTTAGTTGTAATCTCTATCAAAATCTTTATGCATCCAAAAATTTCGTCGAACTAATTAGTACAGCTTGAGTTCATCTTTTGTTCATTCAATTGTTTTTCATCCAATGATGAAAGAAAAGTTATACTACCATTTATCCCATTACATTTTCAACAAGGTTTTTGGCAAACTAACACTTGGGCTGGCCACGCAAACAATCACTTACATATTGTTTTGCACCCAATATATGTAAACTACCTTCTTTACCCATACTCTTTGATCAAACTAGGACACAAAATATTTATTATATTTGAGCAAACAAGCCCCAGTCTGTCCGTAACAAACAATGACTTCAAAAGCAGATACATTTTAGTTAGATTTATGTGTGCAAGTCGCGCGTGTTTAATTGGTACAATTATTTAAGTACAAACAAAGCATAAATTTTTCGGATAGGAAAGTTTCCTTTTTGAGAACAGTTTTGTTACGAATATATGCACTGGAAATCATTTATATATAAAACGGAAATATCTGTACAGTCTTTGTGATATTGCAGAGATTCAATATTGATATTTGTATACTCTATAGATCTTATGCCTTTCCAGTAATTTTCGCACGTAATGTTTTTGTAATATTACGCTAAAAAGCGGTGAAAATTAAAGTAAGTTATTGTTAAACATCTTGGTTTTGTAAATTAAATCAATTTAAATTCTGATTCTCTAATTTAAAGATACATGAATGAGGCACTTGATCAAATATCGTAAAACATGTTAAATAAATTCTTATATATTTGATGCTTTCCCCGCGTAAAATGCAATGGCTTTAAATAACTTCACCCTATATTTTTTTATCTATTGTTGCTACCATGTTTCATTGTATCTGTAACCGCTTTACGGCCTTTCTCTTCCGGGGACGAATTCTCCCCAAGATTTATTATCTCCCTGCGTGAATAACTCCCCATGTCAATATCTCCCGGAGCTTATATCTCCCCATATTAATATCTCCCTGTGCAAATTTCTCCCCATAAAAATTACACTTTTGTCATTTACCATGGTCAGCTTCATGAGTGTTTTTTGGATTATGCAAATATTTTCTAGTTTACATTTTTTATTGAATCTCAGTTATGCAGGGAAATCCAGTGACTACGATGCAATATATATTCATGAACCCTTTTGCTGGCCTTATAAGTTTAGCACGTTTTCGTGTGAAAGAAAGCCATCAAAACTACATTAGACTAACGTTCTTAAGCAAACAAGCCCTGAAGCATTTTCACCAGGATGCAAATTTGTACTTTTTATGGTACTTTGTTAAGGATTACTTTAGCAATCAATCGATATGAACATGGAGCAGTTTTACGTATGCTTATGCCAGCTAAACTACGTAAAAATGTAACATTTTAGAACGTAAAATTTGACAATGATTAAACAGGATTTTTCCAATTATGCTTATTTTAGGATGATAACCTATGAAATTCCAGTATTTAAAAACATTGGACCTTGAGCATTCTCAACAAATTTCCACTCCAACAAAGATATTTTAGGATTGCAGTGAGTACCATAAAGGAACAAACTTAAATATTTCCGTAAAAGAAACAGTGCCGAATTTTGGGAATGGGTTGGATTTTTTTCTCCATGGTATTTTTTGATGTAAAAATGTATCCGAATAATGACTTACTTTTTTAAAAAAGTGCAAAGTTTATAAAACAATATTTAAATCCCAGTGGGATTAGAACTTCCTCGTTACCTGTAAAGTATGCATCGCATCATAGCAGACCATTTTTGTACTCTATTGGTCGAGAAAAAACCACCCAAACAGTGTTTTGCTGATTTGGAGTAGGATCAAAATAGCAACATGAAGATGAAACAAGTTTTTTACAACACGTCATAAAAATATTCTGGATCGTGACAAACTCATAGTAGACGAACATAACCAACCTGGGATCAAAAAACGAAAGTGCTACACGCTTTCATCCTTTTCCTTGTCTGATTATCAGAACGTCGAAATTACTTTTTCGTCTAAGAATAGAAAGTAGAAGACAAGGTAGTCATAAACTTGTCTATCTTTTTACGATTTTGTCATGATTACCTTGGTCTTAACGGAAGAACGACGGAAGAGATTATTTCAGAACTACTCAGTCTTTTGAAACAAGTCTTGCGACAGGACAACACAAAAATCGACCAAAAATGCTCTCGTGTGAGTTGCATCAAAACAAGTTGGTTAAGTTACAAGCTATGCCTCCATTTTTTGCTGTAACTTTTTTGATGATGATAAAACTATGGAAAACAATGCTCATATCTAATCGAGTATATGACTTTTTCCATATTGCTAGTGTTTGATTTGAAGTCATCTTTACCTTGACGTATGCGATTCGGAAATAGTATTCTAAAAATATCTGAAATGCTTTTGACCCCAACAAGCAACTGGTTTTATGTGAAAGTAGGAAAACGTGGGTTGCATTCAGCACATTTTTGAAATGGAATCAAAATATCACTGAAGCTCTCAAAGGAACTACTGCAATTTCCCATTTCGTATTGCCCCTTTCCTTTTATCTAACGAAACGAAAATTTTTAGCACCAGAAAACGAAGCAGTAAAAAGTAATCCCTATTGTACCAAAGCAATAACGCGAGAGATGGTCAGTGAGCGATAAAAAAAGTTCCCACTTTTATGGCCAGCCTTTTGTAGCAAAACCTTAAAAAGAAAGGACATGAATGCAGTGGCATTACAAGGACGACCACACTAACCATTAACTTTTATGAGGGTGCTTGAGACTCACCTTTTTTGTCGAGTGTTTTCACAAGGCTGAGTTGAGGTGGGTGACAAAATGGAATGCGATTTTGTTGCTCAAACTTCCAGTTGTAGAGTCGACTAGTATACAAAAGCAAAAATATGCGGCACATAGAGGTTTTTCAACCAAACAGATTCTTGGGTTAATGGCATAAATAACACTTTTTACTACATATTCTCATGGATTTTTGCTAAAACACGGTACGATTTGCGGATGAATATTGGCGGATTTTGTAGGAAATACAAATTGTACAATTTTATGTATTTTTATTTAATACTCGATTAGAAATTTTTGAGGCCAATGTAATCCAATTGTGGTCTCTTAATGATTTAAGCTATTAATTAAATTACATGTTTATATGTATTCCAACAAAACTTTGACAAATGTTTAGCTTTCAAAATGTCACTAATGAAATCAGATGCAAGCTTGTAAATTTAATTCCAACCAAAAATCTCGAAATGTTTTGATTTCTTTTATTGTGGGGGAAAGCAAAAAGTAAAGTTACTGCAATCCCTTCCCACTTTCATTTACTCTTCAGAAATTATGGAAAATTGCAAGTTTATTTACAAGCCGGTCATTTCGAACTGCCTTGATGCTTCAATGAATACTCCACATTGTATTCTTATTGGTTTGTCATTAAATGTTGAAGTTAAGTAAAGTTAATGTTGGAGTAATGACAACAATTTTGATTTGGTGCTAAACTAGCACTCTAACAATATTTGAAATTGAACAAAAACATTAATTCAAATTCATTATTTGGTTTTTTAGTCCAGACACTTGGAATTACTTCATATATATTTAGCATATTTTGAAATAGTAAACACTCCTGAGTAAGTACGAAATTCATGGTACGTATATTCGTATGAAAACTAATAATTATTACATAGTTGAGCTTAGATTGGAGTGAGATTTTTTACGCCAATATTCAGTTACAAGTTTCAATACAAAATACATTGTAAAATGTAGCAAAAAGGACACACTGAATAACTGTATTGAAAACTTACAGCAATAAAATGTGAAAATATGCAGCCAAAAAGGCGACTTTTTTCACCATTGACTCTTGACAAATGTTTGGTTCACAAACATGTATTTCGTAAATAACGAACAATTTGGCATGTAACAGTAGTAGCTAATGGGAAAGCTATACAATTGAAGTGATAAAATACACGGTGCCATTTATCTTCGCATGTTAAGAGCAACGAATTTATTGGAAAACATGCCAACAAAGGTGGTAGTTTACAATATAGCTAACAACCACATTTTATGCCAATTTATGTTAACTGACGCCCATAAGTGTCAACTTGTACAGAATAATAGCCAATAGTATTCAATAAATTTACAATGAAAATGGGTTACGCCTGTTCTAAACAACCGTCGCTTTATCACTGAAATAAATAACGTATAGATGTGTACGTAAAGTCAAACAATAAAAAAGGGAAACATTTCTTTGCCACCACTTTTACGAACAATTTGGAACGAATTTGTTTGATTGGCAATATATTATTTGAAGCAATCTAAAAATTAAGTTCATACGAGAAAGTGGCCACCATATGGGATGCATATCATGGTACTGCTATAATTCAATAGTTTCTGGCGGATTTTCATTTGAAAGTTGAACATTTTATTACAAAATTTTAATTAATTTCACAGTTGCACTTCGAAACTTTTAATTATGGCTGGTTTTGAGTGTTGGAATTTGCGCAAAGGCAAAATCTTTTCTAATAGACTCAATTTAAATTGAAATGGACTGCTAAAAATCCTTCTCTTGTTATTTCACCATTCTGTATCTGACTTATTTTGTATTTCAAAAATCAAAAATCTGTAACCTAACACGGAGAAATGAGTAACCTAACACGGAGAAATGAGTAACCTAACACGGAGAAATGAGTAACCTAACACGGAGAAATGAGTAAACTAACACGGAGAAATGAGTAAACTAACACGGAGAAATGAATAACCTAACACGGAGAAATGAGTAACCTAACACGGAGAAATGAATAACCTAACACGGAGAAATGAGTAACCTAATACGAAGAAATGAATAACCCAACACGGAGAAATGAGTAACCTAACACGGAGAAATGAGAAACCTAACACGGAGAAATGAGAAACCTAACACGGAGAAATGAATAACCTAACAAGGAGAAATGAGTAACCTAACACGAAGAAATGAATAACCCAACACGGAGAAATGAGTAACCTAACACGGAGAAATGAAATGGCCATGCACAAATATTTTATTCATTTTCATTGATCCTATTCATATTTCGCAGATCTTTTTTCTTTGTACTAACTTTTGTAACTGTGACTCCAGAAATGACAGCTTAGAACACTCGTTGCCAAAACAAATTTTCATTTCCTGGAAAATATGTGTCAAAGCTAAACAAAAAAGGCATTTACATTTCACTTGAAATCGGTTTCCACACGAAATAAATGTGAAATCATTGTATGTTGAATTGAACATGGTTTTGTTCTGGACTATAATGCAGGAATATAATAGCGTTTTCGTGTCTGTGCCTTTCACCATTGAGTCGAAATTAATATCCTGACATTCACAGATAATAAAACGGAAGCAGCATCTGTGATTGTACAAAACATGTTAGCTACTCGGCGATTTGAAAGGAAAATAACAATAGAAGCCTGGCATCCGTTAATACATATCTTCGTCAAAACGTGATGTTCGTGTCATTTCATATTCAGGTATGATGGTCTTGTACAAAGAGTTCAAAAATAATAAAGAAATAATATTTCGGATTGCACGAAATATGTGGCTAAATTGATTGCAAGCAAATAATTTAAAAATTCGAACAAAGATGGAATCTAAAATAGCAAAATATATTTATATCGTTGTATGCATTCTATCGTACTAAAATATAAATAATCAGTTTCGTAAAAAAATAAGTCAACAAATGGCACAGCTTTTATTAAGTAGTGCGAGTACTTCGTACTACTTGTTCATTTCGTATATCATGTCTGTCTGTGTGTCTGTATGTCTGTCTGTCCACGCTTTAATTCAAAAACGCTTTGACCTACAGACTTCAAATTTGGTACACAAGTACCTTATAGTACAAGTAAGAAGCCTATTGATTTTCAGCCAAATCGGTCTAACGGTACCGGAGTAACGGCCAATTAACGGTTACAT
>JAQFXM010007764.1:0-11493 GCA_034693345.1 Entomobrya multifasciata
TCGTAGCATTAAAACTAGGAAGACTTGATATTACGTTAAAAGATGTACAATCATCATCATCATCATCCTGACACATTATATTTATATATATGTAAGTATATTTATTTCAGTGATCATTACAGTAAATAAGCATTATTCGTGATAATAGTCAAGAGAATCTCGGCAGTAAACAGATATTTATACCGCATGCAATTTTTTTCAACAAAGCAGGCTTACTCCGCTATTGAAAAACACGGTTCACACACAATATATTGCTATAAGCTTGTTATATTCATCTGTACAAAAAGCTTGTATATTTTAAAGTGCAAAAAAATCTTTCTGCATGCATGCCTATATGGTCAACATTCAACAATTTACTCTACAGACTCTACAAATGTAAATGGTGTATGGAAGAAGAACCTGAAAATCTGCAATAATCTGTCGGAAGGCTAATGTGGCTGAAGTACAAGAGCAAAAAAGTACCAAGTATACTGGTACCTGTTCTGTTTATATTACGGCACGGGCAAAATTTAAAGATTATTATTGCAAGCTGAACTGAAAGTAATAAATAAGCCTGTTATTTTGTATTCAAGAGCAATATATCAAATGGTAGCATCTCTTTGTAAAAATTGTAAGGCTGGTTGGTATAGTGCAGAAAAAGTAGAGAATCATGTTTGTACACTGCGTAGGTAGTGTGGAGTGGTAAAGGATATAAAAAGTTGATAAGCTGGTCATTTAGCACTTAACATAACATGAACATGCATATATTTGTTAGTATACAGAGATGCCTACCTGTAAAGGGTTGTATTTTTGCAAACATATCCATCTCGCCCATGAAGATGCAAAATGAATGGTTCAGGTTGAGTCTATAAAAATTTGTATCTTTCTGCAGCGCTGCGTTGTAAACTTGTTATGTGTATTGGTTTGGAACATATAAAAATTAAGTATCAAAGTTACAAAGGAAGCCCAGGGACACTAATCAGTGAGCATGAAAAATGCCAAATAAAAAGGTCCATCCATGAATAAACTTGGTTGATGATATATTGTATAGTCTATGCAAAAATAATGTCTAATGTCTAGTATAAAATGCTACAATGTATAACATATAGCAGTATGCAAAAAAAATATTCAGTAAAATCCAAGAACTTGTAGAATTAATAGGTATAAAAACATTGGAAGTTTGGAACTTGTTTTTTTTTGGCAGCAAAAACCAAAAGCCACTTGCAACATAATCAGTTTTACTGATGCGGTGCGACATTGAGCAGAGCAGTTTTTTGGGGGTTGGATGGAAGTTGGACATGTAATGGAATGTGAATGTTTTTGCCTTGTAAAAATTGTTACTCAACTTACCCCATTCGTAATCATAATCGTGTGTGCATATTATTTTTTCCCTTCATTATATATTATATCCATGACATTCACAAGAAAAATACTTTTTTACATCTTCATTTCTCGTAATCATTGGATGAATCGAGGCTGGTCGTCATCAGTGTGGAAAAAAATTAGATTCGGGTATAAGATTTTGTTTTGGAAAAATTATAAAAACCAACTGTTGCGCTGCAACCAGCAACGAAACGGTTGGGTAAGTCCATAGAGGGTCCAGAAGCAGGTGGGCTACACGCTACACCAAGTATAAATCATCTTTTTTATGTCTTTGCTTTTTTTTCGTCTTATAACTTTAATGACATTAAATCTGTAGTGTATATCATGCGTTAAGACAATTCTCATTGTGATGTGCAACTTGCGTGTTTAAAAAAGGATGGCCCCTGGAGACTAGACTGGGATTTTGGTCACTAAAATAAACTATTGGACTTTTTTGTCATTATTTGTGCAAGTGGATTATTCAAATGAATATGCAAGTAAATTTGCACGTGTCTACTCCGAATATTGACCAACAACTCAGACTTGGCTCACAGAATCAGAATCACAAACCCTTTCTTTTAATAATGCGATTTCCCCATGACTGCATATTAAATTCAAGATAAAGATAACTGGTTTTTAGAAGTTTTTTGTTTATTTTGCGTCATTACCATTTTTCAGACATACTTACAGGCATGTGTTCGACAAATATTTTTAAGAAGGTTTTTAAAACAACAGAGAATCAAGTCAATTAGTTCTTACGAAATACCCTATTTCTCTAATAAGCTTACATTTCATTTTCATCGTAAACAAATTCTGAAAGCAATTTAGTCCAGGCTTTAAAAAGTTTGTTTTCGTAAATAAAAATTTACTTTTAAAAAATGCTGTGGTTTTTTAACACAAAATCTCATTTTCAGACATTTATATTCCTTGATTTTAATATGCATTTTAATTTTAAAAAATTTAAAAAAATATTTTTTACTGCTAAACATTAAACTGCCATCTTCCTCTTAATAAATTATACTTCCTATCAATCATATTTTTTGTCACTTTTTTTCTAAAAACTATTGCGTAAAACACAAGTCTAGTGTACGATTCTCAGGTAAATATTTTCTGGATTATGCCATTTCCAAATTTCCAAATTGCTGTTTTCAAGATAGGTAAATATATTGTTTACCTACTTGTGTACCTATTACCTATCTGAATTATCTGAAATACGCAAGAACGAATTTATCCTTGACATTCAACACTGGGGCGATGATGAACTTTAACAATCCACCTGTCTCAACTCAATAAGTCTTTACGCATATTCACACACTCAACAACTCATAAAAAATTAAGTAGGTATACAGTATACATAATTTACAGAATGGTAATTGCAAAGGATTTAATCATGCAGATAATTTAAGAGGTAGTTATGGTTTTCTTGGCTGCTAAACTACAACCCAAACAAACACTGCAATTATAATGATGAGTAAATGAATACCGCATTTCCACTGACTCGATATGACGTTTGAGATGAAAACGTGTTGGAATTTGATGAAGAATTAAATGCAAAAAAACTGGAGTAGTGGAGCAATTATGATAAATCCTTTCCCACCAGAACCTCAATTGCGTATTTTGTAGTGAGTAGCGAGCAATGGCCAGTAAACTAAGTCTTTTCGATTGAGCTGGACTGGATTAAAAGCAAAGATATAATCAATGTAACAACATTTATAACGTCATTATATGGAACGTGGTAAACCAATGCATTTTTTTGTAGAAAAAATTAAATGATGATTGTTATGCACAATGTGTGGTTTGGTTTATGAATGTGAGTAAAGAGGAAGGAAAGGTAATGAGATTAAACTCCCGTTTTCCTTGATGGTTTTAATCTTGTATTTGTGCATTGAGGCGATATGATTTGATTTCGATGGATGGACTAACAATTATAATATGTATTTCTGCTTATAAAACATAAATAGAATTCAAAATATCAAATATTTGAGTGTATGCTGCTTTGTTACAGGAAATAGGAAGATTCCAGATAATTTCCTGAAGTTAGTTTTGGTTATTTTTTCACATGAAAATAATTGAAATACTTCCATGATTTAAAATTCATGAATAGTACTGCGTGCGAATGAACTTATAAAAGGATTTTAATTATTAATTAGAATTTTATTTAAACTACCACAGCGCTAAACTATTTGATACTATAGGCACTTCACCAGAAAAAAGTGTGTTCATTTTGTATTGTTATTGTTATGTAATTATTTAGAATTGGTTGCATAACATAAGTGTTCATAGATTGGTTTGCTTTTGTACACGTACAAAGTTGTAATCTTGTGTGAATTATCTGCGCAATTTATACATAAATAGTTTGTATTTTGTATCTTCAAAAAATTGTGGTTTACTCCAGTCAGGCTAAGCGTTTCAAGGGAAAAAAATTTCGTCTGTATTTATTTATTTTGAAGGAAACTTCCTTTGCTTAAGAACAAAATGAGTTTAGTAGGTTCCAATGCAGTATAGCAAATTGGTTTTTATTTATGATTTATAAACAATTTATTGCGAAAAATTAATTTAATTAATATGAAATGGAAGATGATATAAATTTTTAAGCAATCTGTTTACTATTTCAAAAATTAAGTTTTTATTTTTCATATTTTTATTGGACTTTCCTTGACCTCCAAATATGGCATTTTTTGTGTCAACTTCCTCCATGAGCTATAATTTCCTTCCTGCCATTAAATAAATTATCATGCTATTTATACTAATAACATACCCAGCTTCAATTTCATGACTGTAATTTGAATGTAAATAATGGATGCATAAACTGATCAATCTTGCCTGAAATAATTATTTTTAAGAAAATAGTATGGAAATATTGTAGTAAAACTTTTAAAGTTCCATTAAAAATAAGTTTTTGTGCAAGACCAAAAACAAATTGTTGAACATTTAAAAAATATGATTACATGATTCAACAGAATGGAACTCAAGTATTTTAAATCCTAACGTATGCACTATTTTTAAGCTTCCAATTTGCGAAATCTATCTCAAACTTACTGGACCGCAGCAATTTTTTGCAGTCATTTTAATATTATGATCATTATTTTTGTTATTTTACATGCCAATGCAATACTGTTTGATTGGGCAATCGACATCATTCTATTTTAAGATTTTGAATCTAGCGTTAGAAAATAGATAATAGGGATATTTTCATTGTAACCTGTCCATTTCATGATTTCCGAAGACACACAAAGTAAAAAGTGCCACAAGTAAAAAATCACATTATTTTCAACAAAGGAATTATTATGCCTACTACTGCGCCATCTTTTAGTAACAGTGCAATTATAACAAAGCACTACAATAATATCAAATTGCAAAATAATGTTCATTCTTAAATCTTTTTGATTTTTAAGTTTGAATTTTGCCATTTTTGAGGTGGTTTAACTCCAATAGCTTTTGTAACAGCTTTGGAGTAATTATTAAGATAGATAGGTAAGGCCCAGAGCCAGCGTCGAGAGCAAACAAAAGCATTCATTCATTACATTCAATACACCTTACATTAACCAAAATCACTTTGTGTAGAAAGGTGAGGTGAAAGACATGGGACAACAGCAAGATTAAAATTTCCTCAAGCTTAGAATGCAACAATGAATGACAATTTATCAACAAGCAGAAATGAAATCCACTGCCATTTCCAGACAGACAGAATTCCAACATTTGCTTCGTCGACATCAAACAATTATTTAGTACACTCACACTTTATTTTCTTGAAGTTCAAAAATGCAGAATTGTGAACAAGTTTTTGATTTTTTACATTTCTAAAGCATTTTCAATAAGTACATAATATTAGAACAAGTAAAATAGTACAGAAAATACAACTACAAATTAAATAACAAAATTTAAAAATGCAAGAATTTCAAAAAATACTTAAAATTAATTAATTATACTTATGTTTTTATTTGCTAAGTTATTTTAAAAAAATTATTGACTGATACCATGCGATTGCCCATCATCATCCTCTACTGTTGCTGCATTTAAAATATTACTTATTTGATGGGATGGATGATTATTATGATTATGTAGAGCGTTAAATGCTTCCCTACAATTTTCAATGACAAACTCATGAAGTCCCTTTTCCATCCTGTGATACCAGTGATCTGCAATCATTCTTGGGGAAATGATGATCTCCTGAAATTCTTTTTTGTCTGCCCATCTCAGTTGCCATCTTGGGCCAGCTTCTGGTTGTTCCAACCAACTATTTATGAATAAATTTCAATTTCAAGATTAATTTGCATTTAAATTAAGTTTACTAAAACATATTTTTCTTTAAAAACTCACCTGTCTCGTTGCGTCACATGCAAAATTTTCCCTGGCACAAACATCGGCGTATAAAACGGATTATGTTCGTAATGACTACGTTGTTGACGTTGACTACTCCTATTATTATGATTAGTACTAATACTCATTATAGTCCCTCCCCCAATACTACTGGCATGATCTTTGTACTCCTGTACATTATTATCCTCATCCACCACAATCACTTCCGGTATGGGATCAAAATACTCAAATTTTGGCAATCCCTTCTTCTTCGACAACAACTTTGTGTATCCCATCATCAATCTATACTTTGGCGTTTGACAAGAAGCTATTGCCTGATTCAGCTTCACTTTAAATCTGCTTATTGACTGAATCCCCAATCTCGCCACAATGTCATCGCCGTACGTGACACTGGTCACAAAACTCTTTGAAAATTCTGCAGCATCTTGATTCAGCACACAGCCTGGCGGCGAATAGCAGAAAACATGGAGACTTGGATACTCATAATAAAGCATCATTCCCAGTGCTGTTGCTACAGCACCCCCACTACTTTGCCCCAGCAGTACCAATCTATACTGGGGATACTTTTGGAAAAGTCTTTCAAGAACTTTGTCTTTTTCCAACTTTGCCTTCACATTTCTTGCAGTAATCATCATGCCATGATGACACTTGAAATGCAAGGGTAATCCTGGAATTTCCATGGGACTTGGCCAGGCATTTAAATTGGTAAGCATATCTTTCGTTGTTAATGTCCCTCTTATGGCGACAATTAGGGATGTCGTACTGTGATCAACTGCTACATAAAATGGGGGCTCAAAATATCCATTTTCAAAACTGATATAAACAATATCTTGGCTGTCCACTCTAGCTGTTTGTCTTAGTGCTGCAGTACTGCATAAACAACAGTTGTCTCCTTTAATTAGGATTCCATCTCTGGATCTGAAGCATGCACAAAACTGAATACTGCTCCATAACCGTGGAATCCCCCTCTTTTTTAAATTTTTCACTAAAAACGCTTTCCATCCATAACAGCCATGAATAAAACGGAGGTAGTGGTCCAACATCACTATTTCTTGTTTTGACGCTAGTACTTCCGGTGACTCCACTGTATTTTTTAAAGGTTGTGTAGTAATTGGGTAAAGAATATTATTTCGACAAATGCAAGTCACTAGTCCATCCTGCTGCAGATGATGATTTGCAACAGAAACGCTATTTCTTTTACGTATCGCCTCTTTTCTTGCATCCTCCTCATTTAAGGTTCTCACGTAAAGGGCTAATAGCCCCGCAAAAACATCAGTTGTCACGTAATTACTGTCTCGTAACATATAACTAACTATTCTTCCAGCTTCTTCGAATGCCCCAAGGACAGTATCGTCTTTACTTGGATGACAACAGAAGCAAGTGAGCTTTTTCAGTTTGGCTGTCCAGTACTGCGTGAGCTCTGAATGGGGAAGGGATGAGGATGTCACTGCTTCGTTGTATGCACTGGCATAAGGTGGGAGGTAGTCACTTAAGGGATCCTTTCCATTTTTACGTTCGCTGGAGGAAGATGAACTGTTATTGTAATGACCAAGTGGATCCCAGAGGAATACGAAGAAGAGGAACATTATCAAGATGGAAATCCAGTTGCATACCGTGAACCCTTAGAAATTTCAATTAAAAATTAAAATTTAATTTAAACCGAAAATAACATGTACTTATTTTTATGTTTAATTTTCAAAATACTTTTCATAAATGTTAAAGTCTCCGGCTCCTCTGGACATCCCATCATAAATGGATCCCCATACGCCCACGCAGTTCCCAGAATATTCCAAAAGATATCCAGCAACTCGAAAAAGCATCTTATATAAATAAAAGGCACCACCCTCACTCTCGCTTCCTCATCCAATATACTCCCACACATACTATTTCTCACAACCAACGCATCTGTCAACACCAACATCAGCAACATCGCCAGCAACCCATACAAATAAATTTTAAAGTGATCCCCATCCGGACATCCAAAATTCGGATCATTCCTCAGAAAAATCACTAACGCTCCCAGCAGCCAAAACAGCTTCACCGTCAAATCCACCATCGCTGGGAAAACAAAGTCGTCCGTGCCCACCAGCCATTTTCGCCCAAAAGCTACAATCGCTGGCATCTTATCAAAAAATATCTTCTCGACTTCCCCTCAAACTTATTTTTTTAAGAAAACCAAATCCCGTCCCAAAATTCCTTCTTCTTTTCGATATCGTCTTGCGACATTTTTTTCCTCACAAACTCACTTTAATATTTCTCAAATGAATATTCATTAAAAAACCTGAAAACTTATTATTATGTAACCCTTCAAAAAAAAATCTTCAAAAAACTTGCACTTGCTTCACACACTTTTTACACACAAAACGCACATTGTTGTACAAGCACCTGCAATACGTAGGCCACCAAAGAAAAGGGAAATTATTAGGTCAAGACGTTATAGGTACGGCGTCGTGACTTGAAATGTGATGGCCATCGCATCGCGCAAATCACATCCCAAAAAATACTCAAGTCAGCACACAGTCAAGTCAACTAACTACCACCACTGAACAGTGCGTGGCTTGGTACTGCACAAATTGCCATTATTCAACAGTAACTCAACTCAGCAGTGTTCTGTTCACTGCTTAATAATATATGTGAGTACCGTCGTACCTACATTTATCTGACTCCCTTGCATACGCAATAAAAAATAGTATGCTTAATCCTTTACTTTACCATTAACGGTTGTAATAACCATGCATACTATACTTTTTGAATGATAATTTTTTAAGTTACATCAGTTTTCTGTCATAAATGCATACATTATCATTTGATCGTCATTTACAACTCCAAGAACGCATACTTGTGAATTGAATTTTTTACTACGCACATGAATATATGAATGTATCATGTAGCTTCAGAGCTTCACAGCGTCATTTTGCAGTCCTCCGGCTAAAGGTAACCAATAACGTAAAAAAGGTAGGCATATTATATCATATCATGTAACTTATTATGTCTTTTTTCTTTAAAAAAATATAATAAAATATATTATGAAGGTAATCTTGTCATGTGAGAATATCTTGTGATGTGGTGAAGTGAATAAAGGACGATGATGATGATGACTGTGTGTACACTTTGAAAATAAAATTGACGACAATGATAAAATGAAAATCATACATAATAAAGTAAAACTACATAAATTCAATTGCTTTTTATACAAGTTAAATAATATTTGTAATTTGTAAACAGACAAGACAAGGCATTTATTTTTATGAAAAGTCCACACAGCAGACCACTGTAGTTTATGTGGTTGTAATACAGCTTCACATCGTTTTTTAAAAAATGGAGTGACGAGGTGACTTTTTTTCTTATGCAATCTGCAATATACAGCATTAAAAAAATTATATGATGGTTAATTTTAAATTACACATGTGTACGTATGTACGTGTAGATAAAATGTATTCTACTTTTTGTACAAGTTTAATTGTTTACATAATGTGCACAATAAAATTATAACAGTAGTTGGTATAGTAACCGCATTATCATTTTTTTACATGATTACTGTCACTTAAAAAATTTAAAAAATGATTGGGTGTTGTTTGTAGCTATTGTTGTAGGAGGATAATAGTAGCTCACCTGTTAATTGGTTTACACACCAAGTGCTATTATTAATATGAGTTCCTGAGCTACTGTTACCATGATGATGGTTATATGTTATGGTGATGCTGATAATCATTTTTATGATGATTACTTTCCCTTTATGAGCTGAGCATTTTTACCAATATATTTTTATGTTAAGCTTAAGTGGTAAAAATGACACGTAGGTATTAATCTTGAAACGGCTGAAGAAACAGATAAAGAAATTGTACACACTATTTTTAAGAACAAGTGACAAATAAGAGTTTTGTATCCTAGGCAACCAGAGAGAGAGAGAGTGTGTGTGTACTTACATGAGTTGTTGATTTGATGTTATGTGAAAATCCGTCAATTTTTAACTGTGATGCGATGCTTTTGTGTATGCTCACAAGTGACAGTCGTGACACTTGAGAATAAATTGGATTCCCAAGCAGGTGCTAAAAAAAACTATCTGGGAGGTGGAGGGAGGGAGGGAGCTGGGATGTTATGGCAAAAGCGACGTCGACAGCACATAAGCAACAAGGTGGCTTAGGAATTCAGGAAAAAATGTTTAGATAATAAGATTTTCTTTAATGACGATGATGATAATGAAGGGAAGGTGGCGGCGATGCTGGTGCTAGCGCTGCTATTAGAAAGTTTTTTTTACTCCGCTGTTTAAACAGGACTTATTATAGTCATCATCATCAAGATAGCATAATGATCTTATAGTTACATGATGAGCAGATCACATGGTTGAATCTAATCTGCAACTGCGATGATAATGATGATGGTACTTATTAACTTGCATTATAGTCGGTCGGTCGGTGCAAATTATTATGCATGCCTACGTGGTTGACTTTGCATACAATTATATTACGTTATATATGACGATTAGAGAGAGATACACAGGAACACAATATGTTATTAAAAAATGTGCAAATTGAAGTAAGATGCAGAGAGATTAGATTATAGTAAGGAGATGTAGAAAAATGGTTGGTTGGTTGAGAAGAAGACGGTAATAAGTCGGTAAAATATTAGCATAATAAAGGAACTAGCCATGCGTGTAGAACAACAGCAATAAATTATAAATATATTCTTGTCATTTTCTTTTTCTGCATAATGCATTGCATTCCTTTATCGTCAGTCGTCATAAAATAGTCACGTCCAACGTCGCAGTTTACAAAAAGACGTAGTCCCGTCGCAGTCAACGATCTTCCTTGATGGATTCCTCATCTCTCTTGTCATCTCAAAGTAAAGTAAAGATGCAGATGTAGAAGCAAAAAGGACATGTGTGTTTGTAGTGGCATGTCATGTAGTCATGTCATTTAAATGGGAATATGAATATATGGCTACAATACCACCATACCAAAACCAACTAATTATTTTACACTACCTTCCTTCCCCTCGGGATAAGCTACCTATGTAAAAACGCAATCATGCGTTATCTTCTGCGTCAACGTTCGCTATGACGATAACGGCATGACATGACATGATAACGATACATTTTTCATTAAGCCATGTTTACAAGTGACCACACCAAAAGAAGACGATGGTATATGATGTGGTGTATGTGTGTTTATATACCTATCTATTCCTATCCCTTAAAGGCATCCTGTTCGTGACCACATCACGACGATGACCGAACATCATTATCATTAACTTGCCGTTTCTACGCACAAAATGTGAAGCAACGTGGCCAATGTTGCAGAAAAAACCAAGAATTTGTGTAAAAAAGTGTGTTGCCAAACATGCAAATTTTTCATGAAATTCAAAAAAGAAACATAATTTCATTTCGTGAAAAAAATTAAAGCATTCGCTCACACATGTAAAGAAGGAGAGCCGAAAGACCAGACCACTAATTACCTTAACAAATTTCTCAAATAAAAAAATTGCATTAAGGCTAGAAAGGCTTGTAAGCTATAGTCGTATTGGAATTGGAGTGTAAAAAATTAAAAAGAAAATTTGAAAACGAAGTATTACCCTTTTTTGGGGGTTGATACTTGAGACGAATATAAGGGTTTCAATTATCTATGCATTTTTATTGCACACTATCCCATACAAGACAGGTCACAATGGTATCTTCCTTACAACGATATTCTAATTTCATGAGATGAAATTGTTTTCGGATTGTTATTCTACCATCAAATTTGTGGGAAGGCCGGATGAAGAAGGTAAAACAAAGCACTATAAAAATGCCCAAAAACCCATAAAAATTAACAAGGCAACGAAC
This sequence comes from Entomobrya multifasciata, assembly GCA_034693345.1. Lineage (NCBI taxonomy): Eukaryota > Metazoa > Arthropoda > Collembola > Entomobryomorpha > Entomobryidae > Entomobrya > Entomobrya multifasciata. Next base: position 11,483 of record JAQFXM010007764.1, read on the forward strand.
CAGGAGCGGTA
>JAQFXM010007765.1:0-11492 GCA_034693345.1 Entomobrya multifasciata
TTTGATTTGACTTGGACAGGCATGAGTAAATCTTTTAAGTTGCAAGTCTATGCAAAAGTTGCAAATGCCTGTCCTTGTATATCATCCAGTTCTACGCTTTTAAACCGCAAACATTGTCCAGTCCAGGACAAGCCTACCGAACCGACCATCATTCGTCATAATCATCATATAACCTGCCATTCGTTCCCAAACGAGCTTTTTTTATCGGACATCTTGTCAACATGATTGAATAGGGGGAAAAAGTGCATTTCATGCAAAAGATTACCAATTTTTTCAAGAGGACAGCGACATATTGTCGCCAGTCACCACCGTACCGTAACAGCCCAAGTTACTTATTTCTTGACTTATGCCTCATAAACCGTCTAGCAAACCAAAGAATCTAGTATCTAGTATAAAAATAGATTGGAATTGTTTTTCTGCGTATTATAAATTTATCAATTCTGCTTAATCTTAAATACCCACAAGAAAGGGTTAAGTAACAGTAAAAATTTCATAAACAACAAGTTTTATTTATATCTCACCATCGTCATATATGTCATGTCATAATACCTATACCGTTGTCCTATAATTATCTATTATAAATATTTACAAACTGCGCATTCACAAAATATTAACGGAACTCTCTCGTCTGATTTCTCAATATGTCATGTTTTCGTCTTGTGATGACGATGATGGCATGTATGGCCATGACAAGACTGTTAAGTAAACAGAGGGATAAGCCCCAAAAATATCATTCTTATATATTTCCTTTTATCTTATCACTCATTAAGAAATTTTATGATGCCGATGCTCCATACATATATCAATACTCCAAATATTTATCTGTGTCAATCAGTTTATCTGTTTAATTATTCAAGTTGAAAAAAACAACAACTTTTTTTGGAGATGAATATCCAACAGCCAATAGGAATCTTTGGTGTGTCCAAACCATCCCTCAAAATCCGATAAAAGTTCAAGTATTTTATTTTTTATGATCTTCAATCTTTGAAAAAAACAAGAGATTATCGAAAGTCATTTTAAAAAATTGAGACTACAAACTGGCGTGTCACCGTCACTGCCACCATCTTGTATGGCGTGGGTGGCGGATACACCCTTTTTTCCTTAGCACACATTTAACATATTTTCATCTTTGTTCTGAGCTGTGATCTTCATTTTCATGCAAAAGACCAAGCTCTATGACCTATTACACAAGAGATTATCAAATACCACTTATATATCATCATATCGACAGCCAGAAGTCACACCAACTGTTTTACAGAAGCCACACCGCTTAATTCATTTTTTCCCTTTTCTTTGCGTTGCAAAAGGGATTGTAAATTCCTGTTGAAATAATATACATATTTTTCTTTCGTCAGCGTCATCAGTACAATTTAATGTCTTTATTAAAAATGAAATTAAAATGGTGACAATGAATTAAAAAATTCCGTTGTAACTTTATCAGCTCACGTGGTCTGGTCTGGTCTACATGGTGGCATGACATGACAAGCTCATTTGACTTGACTGACTTAAAAATGGAATGCATATGAATTATTACAAAACTATTAATCCTTTTAATTGAAATGAATTTTTTCCTGATATCCGTCCGGTTGTTCATTAACAAAATAAATTTCAATTAGCTTTCAATGTACAGGAAATACATATATTAATTAATACATGTACAGTTTTTTTTTCTTTGACTTTGAGATTAAAATGTAAAGTGTGAAGGAGATAGATTGGCTATTGAGCTGTGAGATGATTATTTTTTCAAGTCGATCATTTCATCAGCCGAGATGATCGTCATTTAAATGTAATAAATTATAATAGCTTGATATGATAATATGTACCTAATTGCATACATCAATCAATGACATAACTTGTGATAATCTGTCAAATGTGTATATTTTATTGTAAATTTAAACGGATTAGGAGAGAGTTGACTTGAATTGGATATAAAAAGAAAAACGAGTTTAGGATCACAAATCAGTTCCACTTTTAATTCATGTCAGTCAACTTCACAATCAACTTTTTCCAGAGTCGCAATCGCAACCCTTTTTTTCACTGTCAAGTTACAGGATTCACAGAAATATACCTATTTTTAGGAGAAACCTGTATTTTAAACAAGAAAAACAGTTATACAAAAAAAGTATAAAGTGAAAAATTGCCTTGTCTTTTGCAACGAAAAAACATTCCCGAGAAAATTTCCATTGAGAAAAAAAATTCCGACAGATCATCAGATTAATTGTTAAAAATAGGTAAGTTTTTATAACAAATTTATTTTCTGATATAGATAGAAAAGTTAGAACGCAGATCAATAGTAGTGAAATAGCTAGGGCAAGAGATTTGCATACATTTAAAAGTAACCAATTATTAAATAAAATCCCTATAAAAAAGTTGTTCTTGATTTCATCTTTTAAAGAAATGGTACATGATTTCCATACATCTATATTGCATGAGATTTTTCTAAAGTTTGTATGTAAAACTAGTAAACAGTAGCAGTTTCTTCTGTTCTGATTGTACTTAAGTGTCACTTGCAGGCAACCAGTCTATAATTTTTTTGGGTTTTTAAAAAATTGTATCATTTCTTTCATATTTACAATTGACGTCAGGTACTTAAGTGAAGTATTTACTTTGCATTGTGAGCTGTGCATACCAATCAATCAATCAATTAGATATACATACATACCTGTAAAAACTAGATCACTTGTTTCTTTGATTTGATCATGAAATATTTTTCCTATATGATGAATGTGTAATAAGGAATGATCTGATTTTTTAGTAGAAAAACGGCTTAAATGATAATCCGTTGCAACTTTTACATAAGATTTTATACTGCGCAGTTAAGTCATTAAAAAGCAAGAAAACTGACTATTCTGAAAAGGTTTTTTTTATTAAACGAAGTCATCTTTGTTGGCTTCACCTAAACTGTCTGTCAGTTGAGGCTTCACAGACAAGTGAAGTGGTTGCATGAAAGTTGCTTGTAAAATAAAGAGTTAAAAATTCCTAAATAAAGACAAAATGGACACATCAACTACTGTAATAACAGTTTGCACTAAATTAAAATGGTCTATATCCATTAATTAGCAGCATAAATGAAAATTATATTTGGTTTTTATTGTAATTACAGCAGAGTGAAACAATGAGCTCATCAAAGTTTACAAATGCCGGTCTAACGGTGCAAGACCTCGCCCCAGAACATTACGGAAACGGTAACAGCCCAGTTGTATCGGTAGTTTCCGTTGAAAACGGTAACGGTTATCGTGCACCCTCCAAACTAACTAGTGCCAAACCCTCCAACGGTCATTCCATCAAAACTCTTAATAGCAATGGGCACAGTAATGGACATCGTCATCATAATCAAGACAATAATGAAGTGCCATTGTCGGCAAGAGGCAATGTAGTCAATCCGTAAGTATTTTTTAACCTTAAAAAACGTAAATATAGGTTATCAGTCTACTTTTCACCTTTTTTATGTACTTAATTGGATGGATATTGTTGTGTGTTAACTTAACAAGGTACACACACGAAGTTCTTTCCGAATCCGCCCAGTACATTAAAGAGAGGATCAGCGTGACTCCTAAAATTGGTATAATTTGTGGATCCGGACTGGGCAGCTTGGCTACAATTTTGGATGAGAAAATAGATTTTCCTTATGGCGAAATCCCACACTTTCCACAAAGTACAGTGCCGGGACATGCGGGCAAGTTGGTTGTTGGGAAAATGGGGAGTGTGCCAGTGATTTGTATGCAAGGCAGATTCCATTATTATGAAGGATATCCTCTGTGGAAAGTAAGTTGAATTTTATTTATTTCGTACGTAAAAACGTGTTAAAAATATATTTAGCTTTTTTCTTCAATGTCAAATGTCACGTCACAAAAGACACCAATTCAACAATTCAATTTATCAAAAAAAAATGTATGAAATCAAAATGACAGCTTAATTATAAGTTTTGTTATGCTATGATTCATTTAACCCTTTTCTTTTTATTGCGTCTTTAAAATTGGGTACGAGGAAGCTAGCTATAAATATAAATAATAAGCAATTAATTAAAATTCATTCATTTTTTACTCCGCAGTAATAATGATTAATGGATTATAATGAAAACTGTGACAAAATTAGTCTTTGGTCTGAGGTTTTCTTAAAATGTAATTTATGGGCGCTGCTATTTATTAAAAGTTCAATGGGGAAAAATATTGTTGAGAAGATTACTCATATTCTGCCGTTTATTGAGGAACTGCGTCGTAAAAAAATCTGCTGAGTTAAACTAACGAGTAATGTTGAAGAAAGTTAGAAGCTTTCATATTTGCTAACTTAATGATGTAATATCATTTATAATTAGCTATGCAATTCATTTAATCAATCCTTAATTTTTTTTCCAGTGTGCCATGCCCATCCGAGTATTTAAACTTCTTGGAGTAGAACTAATAGTTGTGACAAACGCCGCAGGCGGTCTCAACCCAGACTATAAAGTAGGTGATATAATGCTTATCAAAGATCACGTCAACTTCCCAGGCTTTGCCGGAGAATCCTTTTTGAGAGGCCCCAATGATGACCGCTTTGGTCCCCGTTTCGTAGCCATGAATTCCGCATATGACGTAGACCTACGAAAACTAGCCACTTCCGTTGCAAAGGAACTTGGAATGAGTGACTTTGTTCATGAAGGAGTTTACACGATGGTGGGTGGTCCAGTTTTTGAAACTGTGGCGGAACTGAGGCTAATGAAGTTACTGGGAATTGATGCAGTTGGGATGAGTACTGTTCCAGAAGTGATTGCGGCTAGACACTGTGGAATTAAATGTTTTGGATTTAGTTTGATTACGAATGAGTGTGTGATTAGCTATGATACTGATGATGAGCCGGATCACGCAGAGGTGATGGAGGCGGCTAGTAAGAGGCAAGGGGATTTGGTTAGATTTGTCACTGCTTTTATTAATATGGTCAAAACTACTTATGGGATAGGGGCTGGGGATGAGGATCTCCCAAAATAAGTTTATTTATTGAATTTTTAAATATTTTTTAAAGAGTCTCGCTCTCACTCGATACGACTTGTAAAGTTTTCTAGGGATGAACCCGCATTTAATATGTAAATATTTTATCTTTAATTTTCGCTAATTATTGATTCAAACATTCCATAAAATGTTTCGGAGAACAGGATATTTTAAAAAAATGAGAAACCCGTCGGGTCGGTGATCCTCCCCACCCACGCAGCTATTTTTTCCTACATACTTTTTTTACTGTTGACAGTACTGTAAATACTCGCCAAGCAAGCACTAGAATTAATTAATTCAACCGCTAATTATTATTTTTACAATGTACAAAATGTATTATATACCATACGCTGTAGTAAAAGAAAAAAATAAACGATCTATGTATAAAAATATGCACACATATATTTTGTGATGAAAATAGTTTATATTTTTATTTCTGTACAATTTAATATACAATGAGTTCACCAGTAATAATTTCATATACATATTTACACATGCATGCAATTATATTTTAAAATGCATTAAATTAGTTAATTTATGGTTCATTAGCACCGCCGCCACTACTACTAGCACCACCACCTTTCTTAAAAAACTTTACCAACTTTGATTTATTCGACTCGCCGACTGTGTCAGCATCACCAGCATTACTTGCACGACTGCTTGGACGCTGCGGATGGTTTTGGGGTGAATGGCGACCGTGATGACCATGACCTTCCACAAAATGATGACGTTCTTTTTCCATATTTTTCATTGTGTATTGCTCTTGTACAAAACCTACATGCAAAAAATTTCAATTAATTGTAAAATAGTTCGTTAGTTTTTTTTGAAGAAGAAAAATTTGATTTTCATCTTCATTTTTACTTAAAGCTTCACTCCCAAAAGGTCCCGACGCCCTTCTCAACAAAGTCTGTTTAGGAATCTTCATATGTTTTTGCTTATCAACTGCTTTAAATGAGCTGTTTATCGGTTGAATAGTTGAGCTATCAATTGTATACTCCTCATCCTCATCTTCCTCCGGTGGCGACACAATTATTGAATGTAACGGAGTTCCCGATCGACTATCCCGATCCCGATCAGATCCAGCCTTTCCATTGGGTTTGTCTTCTTCCAGTTTTCGATGAGTGCGACATCTAGTTCCAAATAATGCAATAACTTTTCCAGCTAAAAAAAGTTCCAGTACACAGTACATTTTGCTATGAAAGCTTTCCAAAATATTTTTTTACCCTCTTTTCCATAGCGTGATCAGAAGAAACGTCATTCCCAACAAAAGACCACTAATTAGTAGCGTCACAATAGCTCTGAGAAATTTTGGAAATATTTTGAGCAACGAAGTTTCTACAAACCCAAAAAAGAAAAAATTCTTTCCATAACCGTAAATTACACATTCCAGTACAAAAAGCTCACACAAAAAAATAACATGTCATTTACCAAAACTATAAACCACCTCCTCCTCCATACTATCCAGTTCTACCATTCCAGGCACCATATCACCTCCACTATCCTCCATTTCTCCAGAGGAAGATAATATCGGGTCAGTAAAGTTAAAGTTTGTTAAATTCATTTTTTTCTCGTAGCCTATAATTTTGAGCGATTTTCAATTTTTTTTTCTTCGACAAAATAATTTACAGGTACACTCACAGAGCACAACACTCACAATAACTTTTCATTCTATTTGAGTAAATTCTCATAATCAATTTGATTAGAATGTGACTTCCAAATATGAAAAACTTTCACCCAGCCATTTGGAACATGTGTGAAACGACACTACACACAAAGGAAACTAAATAGTCGGTTGTTGGCTTTGGCCTGGCAAAAGACAAGACTAAAAAAATTATTCTCTTCTAGAATCATTTCACAGACAACCAAGTTTCATGGTAGGATGAACAAACTTAACAGGTTTTGATATTCGTGAGGAGATCGGATAGCACAATAAAAAATACATTATTATTTTGGTGTGCTAGGAATTGGATAACACGCGATACGATGATGATAGGATAGAAAAAGACGGAGGAAAAAAAGAGAAAACTTATTTGTCTCCTTCATCGCCAAGCCAAATAAAAAAATAAAAAGTTGGAATACTTATCTTCATGTGTGGCTTGAACAGAGGAAGAAATTGAAGGAAAGGAAATGTTTTTATTCTTTCATGTATTGTATTTGTATGGCAAAGAGATATACTACTCTTTGTAGTGATCTTGATCTTGATCATTATCGTGGAAAATATGTGGTAGTTAGAGTGAGACCGTTTAAAAAAAATAATTACGATGAAAAAAGCTCTAAATGCTGTCTACTGGCTTGTTTTAAAGTCAAAAGTGTTTGGGAAAAATGTTTTGAGATGAGCATGCTTTCTTTTATTATTATTTTTTACGGTGACACTACACATATTGTATATTACGCATAAAAATATAATGTAGGTAGTATATAAGATGATGATGCAGTTTTCAAATTTTTATGTGGATATATGTAGCTATGTTTTTGCCAAAGGGGAAGAGAGCTCGAAAAAAAAGATCGAGGTGAACAGTTCCAAAAATAGATTATGATCTTTTGTGTACATTTGTGTGGAAGTGTAAATACTCACAAAAAGACACGACACGAGTGATATCAACAAGATATTATATACATACGTAGGTTTGACAAAATACAGTCAAGTGTATTAAAAATGTTAAATAAAAAAATGAATGTATACATGTGTAAGAACTAGCAGTTTTTTAATGGCAAATGTTGTGGATGATTTCATTTTGAAAGAGAAAAAAAAGAGAGAGTTCTTCACGCTGTTATTGTGACTGATTTTTAAGAAAAGTACTGATATTTATCAAGTAGCGCGGATGTAATTTAGCAAAAAAATCTGATTTTCAAATAATTTACAATTTTGTGTAAATTAAAAAAAAGAATTTTGGTTAAATTACCAGAAAAACTGAAAAAATTAATTGTTTTGGTAGAATATGTTCATAATTGCTTATTTTTCTTAATTTGAAATGGATATGGGGTAACTTGAGAATTCGAAATTTTTAATTAAAAATTACAGCGAAACTTTGTGATAACGTATTTTACTTGACTATAAGTTTATTTTAAACAAATCCATATCCCACCACTCAATGAACAATGACAAGGAAAAGACATGATGATAAAAGACAAGCATACAAAATAGTCAAGAAGATTAGAAGATGCTCATTTTCTTTTCACAAACAACTTTTTGCATGAAGAAGAGATGTCAAGGCAAAAACCAGAGCAGTTCAGTTAAGTTCAGTTCAGCTTGAAAGGAAACAACAAAGTGTCGTCGTTTGTAACTTACCCAAGTAATTTTTAGAGAGTGCCGAGAAAGAATCAAGTACTGAAACTGAACTGAGCATTGGAATTTCTATTTCTAATCACATATCATGATCATCACAATGTTGAGAAAATAAGAAAAGTTTTAAAATAAAAATGCCGAGACACTTTCTCAAGAAAATAAAAATTATTCCAATGACATTGAAACCGATTTCTCGTCTTTCGGTTCGGTAAATGCCTAAACACTATCCAAAATGCAAAATGCAATTTTAAACGGGATACCATACCATGCCAGAGAAGAGACACTAATAAATGGAGCGAAAATGAAGAGGAAACTTTACAATTAAAAATTTATTTATATTTATTTATACATACAATATACACAAAAAATATATTTACAAAAATATATATAAACAACCTTACATTTAAAAAAGTTTTAATTTACACAGTATTTTTATAAAGGATATAACACGCCATGTGTTCCCCAAATGTTGACGAATGATTATCTAATATTGAATTTAACAAAGAGAATTGAAAAAATAAGTTTTTATGGCAAACGATCAAAATGTGTGACTCATTCAATATGTCATGTGTGTGTATATACTCACTCATGGTCAGTCATGTCACGTTAGGTCAGGTAATTTTTTATAATCTTAATCTTCTTTTGCACTTGACATAGAAAATGCGACAAATAGATTTTTACCTGATGACGACAACAAAAGTAATATAACATTTAAAGAATTAATTAAAATGGCAATGATTTCATCACGTAGGCTTTTGTTCTGGTGATGGTGCCGATGATGTCGATGTGGGTGCCATGTTGTCTGGTTCCAATGTCACTGATGTATAATCCTCTGTTATTGTCATCATCGTTGTTGGTAAAGTAGTTTCAGTTGTGATGATGTTGGTAGTGGAATTTTCCAAATGCGTGGGCGGAGGCGGTGGTGGTGGTGGATAATCAAAAGTACTTAAGAATTCCTCTAAACTGTTATCCGACAGGGTTGATGGGTATGGTGACGATGTAGACGCAGAATTAGCAGACTTTTTACTTTTCGTGGCGGAGGAGGACGAGGAGTGATGATGAGCATTAAACACTTGATTCATTGCAATTAAACTTTTTAACAGTTCGTTATAATTGCTACTGTTTTTTAAATCACTATTAATTTTATGAATGTCCTCTGCAGTTCTTTTTTTACCTTTGGAAATTTGCTGGAAGAAATTAAGTTTATCACTGTCACTAGCACCGGAAGTCATTGCACTGTTTATTAAACTAGCTCCTCCCCCTTTTCCTCCGGAGGCACCTAAAATGTCTGCCACAGCTTCCCCAGCTTCTAACATGGTATTTAATGTTTTGAAGACTTCTCTCCTTTCGTGTTTCTTGAGACCACCGAAAAATAGTTCGAATAAGTTGGAAAACGGATCTGTAGGCGGTGATGATGATGCAGTTGGGTTAGGATGCAAGGTCGACGAGGCAGAGTTGCCAAAGATTGAATTTTTTGGTGGGGGTTGGCTGTTGAAGTTGAAGGGCTTAAACCAGGAAGAGGAGGAGGATTTGTCATTGATATTGAAAGGTTTAAACCAAGATGGTGATGATGAAGATGTTGATGCATCATTGCCAGTTGACTTTGAATTGGGAAGGAAAGGGTTAAGCCACGAGGAAGAGGACTGTTGAAATAATGGTTTATTTTCAAAAGGTTTGAACCAAGAAGACTGACTTTTTGGCGAAGATGAAGTAAATGGTTTTAGCCAAGATGAGAATAAGTTGTTGGGCTGATTTACAGTTGGATTTTTAATTGGTGGTGGGGTATCGTCGTTAACACTATTTCCACCTGCTACACTGCCAACTGCACTACTCACATCCTCAACGGCGGCGGCGGCGGCGTCGGTGGTGGGGGGTGGTTTGGTGGTAGCACTGCTTAATATTGGTGTGGTTAATGTGGAGTGTTGACCAAATAAAAAGTTGAAAGGGTTATTTCCACCAGCCGCACCCCCAGTTCCACTACTTCCGGTTTTGGTGTTGTTATTAAAGTTTGAAAGAAAGTTGAAAATGTTGCCATTGTTGCCTCCACCATGGAACAGGTTTTGTGATGGGGATACAGTAAATAAGGTATCCTTTTCTGAGGAGGATGGTGGCTTTGGGGTAATAGTAGAACCGGAAGTTGGGTTAAAGAATGGTTTATCTTTTTGAGTTAAAGAGTTCATAAAAGCTTCAAATGAACTTAAGCCTTTGAGTAATTCTGAAAAAGGATTGCTTTGAGTTAAGGAGGATGTTGAAGGAGGTTGAGTTGCAAAATTGGGAAATAAATTGAAAAGTGGGGAAGGGGTTTGGGCATTGAGAGAAATGGGTTTGGGAACGGGAGCACGGATAAAAGAGGTGTTTGTTGAAAACAATTCGTTTTCTTTGGGATTCACTTGGTTTATTAGAGGAATTTCTGGTTTTGCATCACCAATTAATGCTGTTGTTGGAATGTCAGTTGTTTGGTATGGTGTTTTGTAATAGTTTGTTGGAGAAGAGGATGGTGGAGGAGGAATAGTGGTGGTGGTGGTTTTTGTTGTGCTGCTGGTTGTTGTAGTTGTGGGGGTGGTGGTGGTTGGAATCGTTAGTAAAATTTTGGAAGTTAAATTTGGAATAAGTTTCTTTTCCGCTTCCATCTTTAAAATTTGTTGAAGACGTGCATATCTCCTGCCACCTTTCCCCTTTTTTGGTGTTGGTTTAGCCAACTCTGTGATTTTTAATCCTGTTGCAATTGGGATAACTGTTGAGGGACCTGAATTAGAAGGCTTAGGATTTTGAAGAAGCACCCACTGATTTTTACTTAAAACATTAACTTGGTCGACAGAAGCCGCCTGCGCCTCTTCGTTTGATCTTTTCTGGAATGTGGAGGGCAAAGGAGAATTATTCGCTTTAGCCTTAACCTCAACCACAGAGAAATTTGTAGAGCCAACCGCATCTAAATATTTTGACTTGGTTGGATGCTGCTGGACTCCTCCCCTTCCAAACAAATTCGAGTTTCCAAACAGTGTACCAATCACATGCAAAAATGGGTTATCGATTCCCCCATTCCTTGTAAATCTTTCTTTATCATCTTCCCCATACTCCCCATCTATCTCATTCCTTCTCGCCGTAAAAGGCTTGAACAAAGCCCTTAACGGATTAATTGTATCAAACTCCCTCTGCAAAATCCTTAAAATTGGATTTTTCTTGAAGAAGCCATTCCTTCCAAAGATAACATCAAATAAATCTTGATCCCTATCCGGTATTCC